>JAGDQP010020129.1:0-33779 GCA_022664845.1 Lepisma saccharinum | reverse complement strand
GTAATTTTATACTGATTAGAGATTTTTATGTAATAAATATGTGAGAGACATGACGTATATCATCTAAAAAACGAACTGACTACAAAGTTGAACTACTAGTGAAATTCAATTTTTGTGCGTTTGCCTAAGAAATACGTATTAATATTCTGGACTCTGAAAATGAGGTTCTTTGCGAGCAACCACTACAACGCTTTAGTCTTTAAATACTATATAGTTTATGGGAACACATTACACCTATTGGAAGAGAAATGAGCTCAAAGCATGTGGTTGTAATAAAAATGGATGCATATAGAAAAATGTCGTTGCTCCTTGTGGTTGCAAAAGCAGGAAGGAAAGATAATACAATTTTACTAAGAATACCTCACTGAAACGTTTACCTCTTTGGGTAACAGTTATATCTTCCCTTCGTCATATAAAAAGAGCGAAGTGTTGATGTTATTCGACTGGAACAAAATCCGATAGATGACAATAATTATTCAATTTGACTATCTATTTACGTTATTTTGAAAATCATGTTGTATTACACAAAATATTTTGGTTTGAGATAACACATTTTGGCTTATTTTTAGGTATCACAAACATCCCAGCTCCACTCTATCTTTCCATTCATAATTATTTTAAGAATTTTTCCCAATCAGATACGAATATTAATGGTATTCAAATGTTCCAACACAGAAAAATATTGGCAATAATATTTTAAAGAACTAATACTGTATTAAATTCTTTAACATTTACCAATTTTTGCAATTTTAAATACTTCATACCTTTACAAAATCATACATAGTTACAAGTTCTATTAGGTATTGAGGTATATAATATACCTCATGAATTAATAAGCATCTTGGAGAAGTCGAAGTGCTAAGCTATAGGTACAATCGTACATTCCATAGATGTAATGCTTCAAAAATTCAGCTGTGATAGTGTAATTATTCGTTAATACATAGATAAGGTAAGTTTACCAATTTGGCTTTCTTTAGATGAAACAACAACATATAATGAAATAGTAGGTATATTACTTACTGTCCCATCTCATTCGTTCATCAGGAAATTAATTCTTAAGGTGTTTTTTTTATCACTTGAATTACTCCATTACTTTTCAGGAAAACAAGTACATTTTTGTCATACAAATTTCTAAGTGTAAGCAAGCCCAGAGAACGTGAATATTATATTAGCATTATGTAGCTGTCGCTATAGATTTTGTCATGAGATAATACAAGTATCTTATACTTTTAACATAACTGAACGTGAGTTTCCAAGAGTTGCGTTTTATTTAGTTCGAGTTATTGTATATAATCATGAAAAGATATTGTGAAAGAAATATTATAGCTCCAGCTTCTGAGTTTCTTTATGCTATCTATCATCATCTAAAGAAATCAATCCTACAATGGACTAGCAAGAAAAGATCTTAGTAAATGACCTATTTCTACTAATGGCCTACATTAACAAAATAAGAACCATTCGTATTTTCGTTACGCTAAGTGCTATCCTTTATTTACTAATAATAGGAATGTGTAGATTGCTTCGAATAATGATTAAGGTAATGCCAGAACTGTCTGGATGTGGAGAAAGGTGATCAATATGAAAGTAAACGTCTAGGATGTAGTAACACCATCACAATTAATATTCTTGTATACACACGTGTGTGTGTCTGGGGTGGGGGGTGCGGTTGAAGGTGTATTGGCGCTGAAATGGTATTTTAATTGGGGGTACAAAGACTATATGTTTAAACACCAAAATGATCAGCTCTTGAAAGGAGTGAAATTAGTAAAATTATAAAAGACAGTTCACAATACTGGTGACTTATTCAATCTTTACTAATTCTCATTTCGCATCTTGCCTTACATATCAATTTACAGACATTTAAAATACGTAAACGCTGGGATTCTATTAACGATGGTGAAGGCTTCGAAGGTCCTTGATAGCATTTCCAACACATGAACATTCATCTTTATACTGACAACAATCTTGTTGTTAGCAACACTCAGGTACTTAGAGAGGGGAACACGCACAGTATTTTTCCATTCTGCCTAATACTGTTTATACCAAGTTCGGACTTTATGGAAGCAAATTAGAAAACTGAATTTTGTATAAAATATTTCGCAACACTGGCAACTGGGGCAACAGATCTTAAATATTTTCTTTCTTTTGTGTTAATTTTGTCTAATTAAGTGAAAACAATTTGAAACTTTGGATTTGTAAAAATGGGTTGGCAACCTTGACCCACTATACCAATCAATTCGGTTTCTAGGAGATCTGAGGTAGTATAGCCAAGACTTTTCCAACAACATCTCAACCACCTCTCTACACCGTGTGTTTCTTAGCAGTTATGTTTTTAATAGAGACGAATGAACGAAGTAAGCGAGATTAAATGGGCCGTTTATGTTCGCTGCGCTCTCAAAGGAGCTAAGGGATTATTATAATTCTTGTAAATTGTTCAAACATAACAATTTTCCATCTCGCCGAAAAAGAATACAATACTTAATTGATGTTTCAGTACCCTTATGTTATTTTCGTGTATTGAGACGTGGACTGGCCAAGTTAGAAGAAACTGTAATTAGAATTATTTTTTACAAAATATCAGTTAATATTTGCGTACGGCAAGGAAAGGACTGAAAAACTTTCGAATAAGTCAGATTTATTCAAATAGTCTCCTATACTGACAAACTGATACTATATATCCTATACTAGAATCTTGCCCTAGTTTTTGGTCACTTTCAAGATCAGAAAACGCCTGAAGTGTTACAAGTTGTCTTTTAACATTCATATTAAAGTGCAAAAAATCAGCCTTCTAAGTTGATGTCTTCAGTCTGCGAAATGCCTTGAAAGTTTCGAATTTCAGGACACAATTCCAAAATTTCGGTGATTATTTCAAGTTGCGTTCTCATGGCTTTTAATTTTGCTTGAACCTGTGGGGAGTCATTTAACACCAATTCAAGTGTAGTGATTTGGAATCGAAATTACCCCTTTACACTAGACGAATTACGTCCAGTTTGCGGTAAAATAAACACTATTTTACAGGTCCTAATTGAATCCCGTAGAAACGATCCAGTACTCACCACGTGGAATTGCAGCAGTGAGATTGTCACTCCTGTCCACCGAACAACCTAACATTAACGCTGGCAAATACTGACACGACGTTAATTGTGACTTACCCAAGAACTGGCACTACCTTCGTGTCTAACAGTGTTGCCATAATAATTCTATCTCGAACTTCCAAACAAATAACTTGAGCGGACCTGATGTAACCTCCTTCACAAATGTTTCCATCGCTTGAGAGTTGTATAGCAGTGTGATTATTTGATCAATATTTTTCAGTGAGGCCTTGTAACTGATTTGAATTTCTAGCAGTTCGTCTTTGGTCGAAGCTAATGACAGTATAGTAGACAGTTTGAAACATTAATGATGAATGGATGAACTTTCAGACGTCTTCTCCTGGGCTGTTGTAGAGTTCTCACAGTTGGGAAGAATCAGTTCAGAACTGCGCTGATGAACGTACAGCGCAGATCATCTGTTATCAGAAGGTGTTCCAGATAAGCCCAGAAGGCATTATTTTCCACACAAAGGACAAACTGCGTTTTAAAATTTAGGCAAGTACTCCAACTTCTAATCTGCAAGCCACGATTACGCCGAATCTGTGTTTGTGCTCGGATGTGTTCAGTATCAAGCTTATCAGACTACATGGCATCTTTGGTAGTCTGATGAACTTGATACTGTACTAAACACATCGGAGCGTAAACAAGGCCCAATATTCGGCGGGAGTGCGCAATTTATCGGAAGTGTTCTTGCTTGACATGTACTCCAGGAGAATACTCTGCCATGGAAAAGATTGAGCATGGTTAAAAAGTCCATAAGTGATTGCAGGGACATCGTTGTGATAGATCCCTGCAACGTTGGGATTACATACAGTACCTGTTTGAAGTACTCTTGATCGGAGATAAGGCCATTTTCTGCCATTTCACACATTATTTTAATTATGATTGTGTTTCATAGGTAGTTGCTGTGTATCTGTGTACGTAGCTGCTTTCCAACTTCGCGTAAAAACCCAGTTGGTCCGTAAGTTTTCGTTGACGATTTCGAGTCGATGGCGCAAAGGCAACTCATTGCAATGAAGCTTATAAACAATTCTTGAAGTTGCCAGCCTAGGAGCTCCTCCAAATATCTAGTAATTCATAGTATGATACTTCCCAATATTTTTGGCCTCCAACTGAACTTACTGGAGGAAGTAAAACTTTGCTAATCTTTATTTTATACGGGCCAGTCTAGCAACTTTTGACTTCGGCCCGTCACGATCTGACCCTTTGCAGCTAGTTAAAATCCACAAACATCAATACCCCTGCCGGGATTCCAACCCGAGACCTTCGAGTCGTTGGACTAGCACCTTAGATAGCACGGCTACCCAGTCGGCTACTGGAGTAAGTGATTCAATCTTCATCGAATGTTTACACAGATTGCTTGACCAACTTCGTCAGCATTTCATTTTTCAGGTGTATTGAGGTAAATGTACTGCGAACCAGATTCCTGTAATAATGGAATGTTCTCATCCAATTTCACGAAATTGTCCAGTTTCCCGTCCTTCAACATCTCTTACACATTTATGTGATCTTTTCCAGCATCAAAGTAATTAGACTGATGAAGCCTTTCAGATACTTGTTGACATTTTATCTCTCCTAATGTCCTCAATATATCTTTCTTTAACTTCTTCTTGTCAATGAGAACGTTTATTTTCTAGGTTTTGTTAGCTGTTTGTACACGTCAGAAAAATGACATGACGCTGACATTTTCATTTCGTTTTCGTACATAATTTTTCTAGTCCAGATTATATGTGTAGTCCATTTCCAAAACCGCCCTTGTCCAAACACCATAAATGTTTGGAAATCGACAAAGAACACTTGTAATACACTTCTTAATTTTCAAAGCTAAGGCAAATTCGTAGCCATGAATATCTTAGAAACAATGGTAAAAGTTTTAAATTTAAGAATGTTTTACTTATTTTTTTAAAAAAAGATTGGAAAACATATAAAAAGATTGGGCAATTTTAAAATTTCTTGTACATTTCGTCTAAAATTAATCGAAAATATGCTTACTCAATTTTCATACTTTTTATTCAAGATATGTTCTACAACATGTAATCTTTACAAATACATAAATGTTTTTAGTTTACATAATCGTAGAGTATTTATATATATTCTTTAACTCACAGTGCACTGTGTTACGTTACAAAAAGGTTACAGAGCCGGAAGTAACAGAGTGGACAAAACATACTAAACTGATACGAAACAAAGATATTGAACTCGTATTTCCCAGAAATTTTCAGATACTTAGGAGATCGAGAATGACAAATCACAAGATAATTATAAGCGACACTACTTTTATTTTAATGGTAATATCATGTGTAACAGAGTAGATGATCGAGAAGTACACCCACATTTACGTTGAACTATATCTTCGTACTGGAAACAAAGTACTCTTTGCACAAAGCAGTTGTCCATGTTATCACCTTCCTGTTCCCATGATGCTTCAGTCGAACAGTATTTCAAGGACAAATTTGAAATACGTGTGAACTAATAAGCGTAACAGAGGAGAAAGTAAAAGAGTGGAAATTTTACAGTCATTGGAAAACAATTTATAATTTAATTATAAAAAGATTCTGGTTTCGTAAACATTCATATTTTGAAGACTTGTGTTTTGACAGTCATAAAAGGCATTCGTTTGAAGATCTTTCTCGTAAAGGAAATAACTAATTATGAATTATCCTGTAGCTAGGGACACTGGATAATCACATTTTGGTGCAATTAAAATCTTATTATGACAAAAATATATAATAAATTTTGGTATTGCGCTGTTTATCAAGGACACACTGTTTCGTTTTTACGATATTTTCAGTTACTGAAGTTCATCGTATCTTGAGTTACAGGCCGTTAAAGTGGACAAGTGCGCTTTTGGAAATGGATTACACATAAATCAATCATTTTGACTTCCGATATTGAAATAAGTAGCACTCTAACAGGTATTTTACAGTAAAAAATAGCTGTGTTAATTCAACACAATGCGGTGTCCCAGCGTGACTACCACTTGTGTGTGTTAAATGAACACAACATAATTTATGGTGTTGATTTCGGTACTGCGAGAAAAAAAATACGACTGCAGCTAGATTTGAACATGGGTTGCTCAGTTAGAATTCGAACGTCTTACCAACTTTGCTAAATCGTCAGACGGAAATAGTACTAGATTGAAACAATATACAGGATAAAAAAAATGTTGCCGAACTCCAAACACAAACAAAGTTACTCTCACGACTTATTCCATGATTTGATCACTTTTCCATTGGTCAATTAGTGAACACAATCCCAACTTATTGAGAATATGTTCCATTTCTATGATAGCAAGCGCAGCATTTGACATGTTACGATAAGCAGTAATGCTGTTCAAGTGTTTGGCTGTCGCCATCTTGCTTCCTTTCATAGAAATAGAATATTCTCAATGAATGGGAATTCTGGTTCTCAATTGACAAATAGGAAGTGATTAAACCATTGGATAAGTCGTGCAAGTAACTTAGTTTGTTTTGGGGGTTCATCAACATATAGTTGATCCCTTACACTGTTTAAATCTATAGAGTAGTCGTTCAATTTAAATGTTGTTTCCTAAATATCGTTTACATTTAGTCCCTTTTCTGTCTGACGATTTAGCCAAGATGGTAAGACATTTGACTTCTAACTAAGCAACCCATGTTAAAATCCCTCTGCAGCCGCGACTTCTTTTTTCACAGTACCGAAATCAAAACCGTGTGTTGTGTTGATTTTACACACAAAAGTGGTAGTCACGCAGGGATACCGAATTGTGTTCAATTAACACAGTTATGTTTTGCAGTGTACAGGTCACGTTCACTTTGAGTAGACTGAACACATATAATTTTCAATTCCAAGCATTTTTTCCAGTCTTTCTCAATAGTTTAAGCATTCATTTTGCAAAACGACCCGGGTGTATGCTTCAATGGGTTTTAAATCAAATCTCATCGTATGATCAAACATATCTCAATAAATTTGTGTTTTACCGTTAAATAGTTTAAGTAATTGACTAAAACTTTAAAACGCTGCTTATTCTGTTTGCTGCAAGACAATGCTTTCTGGTCTCATCTTAAAAAAACTTCGGATAATAATATTGTCAGATGATAGATCATACGTCCGTCAGCGCAGTGCTAAATTGATTCTTTACAGCGGTGAAAACTTTAAAACAGGTCAGAAGACGACGTTGGGAAGTTCAACCAATCACCATTAAACTTGAGACTAAGGAGTACGAGACGGAATAGAATGGGATGGAATCCATGGCACCGAATTGGCATTAGCTGCACTTCTGACCAAATCAAACTGATGGAAATACAAATCAGTAACAAGGCCCCACTAAAAAATATCGATCAAATAATCGCACTGCCATAATTCTCAAGCTATGGAACGATTTGTAAAAAGGTTGCACCAGCGTCCGTTCACGTTATCTGTTCAGAAGTTCGAGATTGATTTATTATGGCAACACTACTAGACAAGAAGGTAGTGCTAGTTGTTGGGTAAAAGTCACAATTGATGTCATGCCAATATTTGCCAGAGTTAATATTATGGTGCTTGGGTATACACAAGTGACAATCTCACTGCTGCAACCTCAACGTGGTGAGTGTTAGATCGTTTCTCTGGATAATGTAAAATGAATTTTATGGGCGGTCATAGCAGTATGGTTTACGCCCGTCCCAGTTTCTCTGGAAGTCAATTAAGAACTGTAAAGCTGTGTTTTTATTGCAAATTGGACATTATTCTTCTGGTGTAAAGGAGATTCTTTGGATTCCAAATCACTATATATGCTTGAATTGGTGTTCAAGGAGACTCTTAAGGTTCAGATAAAATTGAAAGTCATAAAATCATAACTTTAAATAATCATTAAAATGTTCAAAGTTTTTCCTAAATTTCAAAATTTTCAAGGCATTCTGGAGACTCAAGATATCAACCTGGGAGACTGATTTTTTTACATGTAAAAAGACGTAAAAAGTTTGGTACCTCAGGCGTTTTCGAAACACAAAATTATTTTCGGGCCAACCTACTGAGCATTTCGGTATTTATCCTTCTTTTGGGCTCTTTCTTACGGTCATATATGATTTTGTGTTACAAACTGCTCAAAAGGTAAGTGAATATATGAGTGAAACATATTAAAAATATGTATCTACGTAGCATTATAAATTGTTCTTGTACCGAAATGCGCATGTGTGCAAACACACACACATGACCATTCAAATATACATGCATATATTTTAATTATTCAGTTTCCCATTATAAAATGTATGGAAAGCTTTTATTTGGAAAGAAACAAAATTGGTAATATGAAGAGCCAAAACAATGGCAATTAAACGGAGAAGAAAAAAGTAACAGAATTCAAAGCCAGAAAAATACCGAAAACATTAACTCACAATGTCATAAATATATGCTAATTTTATACGAAAATGTTGTAAAAGAGTTCTAATGTGGAAAATTGAACAGCATAAACTAATAAAAAAAGGAAAGAAATGAGGTGGAGTTAAGTCGGGCGAATATGCTACCACCAGGCACATCAGCGAGCGTCCAATTTGGGTGACTTAACGTCGTTAGAAACAATTGATCGAGACATTTCCAACGACAGCTGAACAACTTTTGTATCCCTCGTAGTTCATCACTTGAATGTTGTCGATGGACTGACGGACGGCTATGCAGAAATGATCTATGCTGCTTTGATCTTGTCTATCTGAGACCTCTGCAACAACACATCCACCCCCTTCATAGCGCTAGTAGTTCCTGTGTTTAAAGTTGTCGACAGATGGACAGATGAGCGTATCAGCGATATAGTTTCCCAGATTTAGCTCCTGAAACCTAAACGTGCAATTACTTGACTTCACTCAGAATGAAAAGTGGAGGCTACCAACATCATGAAGAGGAATTGACATCTTTTAACAAGGGTTTGAAAGAACTTAATGCACTGATTCGTTAGTCAGTTTGAGTTTTACGACACAATTATTTGTGAACCGAACTATAAATAAAAGTTCAGCATTATACTAATTACAAATAAGAGGATGAAAGTGGTAATTTTAAAACCTTTTACTTATAGTGCAGTCAACCGACTATTACCTAATGCCGTCACAGCTGTGAGGACTAAAGTCCATCGGAGATCACGCGTCTGGGGATAGAGAACGGAAAGATAGCTGTCAAGGCACATGTCTACATATACACCGGCATTCGTTTGAGAGATCTCGAGTAAACTATGGAAAACCTGTTATATGGTTCGCGTAACAACTTAAATACAAGTAAATTACATGCTATTATATTTATATTTTTAGCCTTCGTTGCTGCTGTGGAAAAACAGGTATTAGAACCACTTTGCAACGAACTTTTTCAAAATTTTCGTGACTGAAAAGGCAGAACTTTGAAGGTTAGAATCACTTTTTATTACAGACATAAAGAGTTACGTTTTCTAATTAACGCTTTAAAAATTTAATTTTAAGCACGCTACATATTAATTGATATCTAATGAAGTTCTCAAAAAGAACTACGGGACAGTCACTATGACATTAAATTTCATATGAATACTTATTAAACTTATAATTTCAAGGTCATCAAAAGTGGTTTAAAATTTTCACATGTTTCCAGCATTGCAGAAATCTATATTATTACTAAACCAAATAATACCTTTTCTGCTCCTTTTTCAAGAGCTTGGTAGCTGAATCATGAGAGTGCTACCGAAAGAACGAAATATATGATTTATTGTTAATGTTTCTGTACAAAATCGATGTGTATTAACATACTTACTTACCTTAATGGTATATGCATTGTACTGCAAAATGGGTTTTCTAGCCGCTAATGCAAATCCATATTTCATTTCATGGTGTTGTAGCTTTTCTCTTTACGTTTCTTATGATGCATGAAATATAAATATACAAAACGTGGGCAATTTGATCACAGGCCACTTAATTACTTTCTATTCGTACTTAATTGAGTAAATCCATAATATATGTGCGTGCAGGGTTGAGAGTGTATTCATGTATATGTGTGTTGAGACGAAGAGTAAGGAGGGAAAAAAGAGAGAGAAAAATAAATAAATTAAGTAGGGAAGGAAAGAAGGAAGGAAGATAAGAGATAGATAAAGAGCGACGGATTGAATTCAAAACTGAAGTAGTCATTTGTCTTCCTTTTTTCATGTTTCGTTCCTAGGAGAACACCCTAGAATATTTCAGACCAATTCAAATGCAAACTGCTTATATTGTGTACTACACTGCAAAACATAGCTGTGTTAATTCAACACAATGGGGTATCCCAGCGTGACTACCACTTTTGTGTGTTAAATCAACACAACACACGTTGCTGAGTTTGGTACTGTAAAAGAAATGACCGTAGTGAGATTTTAACTTGGGTTGTTCAGTTAGAAGTTGCCGAGTCTTACTGACTTGGCTAAATCGCCAGACAGAAAAGGCACTAGATGCTTAGCTACTAAATATCAATTCTTTATATTTATGGATGTACCAGAGAGGTTTCATTGTACATTCAGTATTGTACAATGTATGGTATCATCTGTTGTCTGCGAAATAAGCCGTATAGACGTGTCAAAGAAATAATCGTACCTTAACTCAACAGTATCGTGCTCTTGCATTAGACGAATGCGGTCGCGTGGGTTCTGTGCGGACCTCCAATTTAAAACATTAATTCATAGACAATTTCCTTATTCACTTTGTGATTAATTTACTACTTTAGTGTCTCTGTAATACGTCCCACAGGAAATAATTATTTTCTGGATTCTTTTAACTTTGTAAATCAACGACATAAATAATTTGTCTTATTTTTCTGAGAGAGACCAATCAATCCGGTCACATGGGTTGCGTGTTGACTTCAACGTACTCAGTACTTTAATAAACATTTATATTTTACTATCGAATAGTTTACAAATGAATACATATAGGCCCTACATGTCATTATTATTTTGTTTACGGAGGGGTGGATAAAAAAGTACATAACTATATATAAAAAAACAATTAAAAACTAATCTCATACTGAATTCTATACGGTCGCCAAATGATATGTATGTGTTTCAACGCAGCTACTTGCATAGACTGCAGTGAGTAGACTGGAGTGAAAAACTCAGCTACTAGGAAGGTGTAGAAAGAGCAGCAACAAGTCCCTCCTACCAGCTGATTCAAATATCTATTGGGGTCCGTGTCCAAGCGACCGCTCTAGATTTCCTTAGGTTTCTACTTATGCACGCATTTTGTGTATCTAATAAATATATAAATGTTGCTGAATATAACAGCCATTATTTCTGTGCATGTGTTCATTTATATTGCTCAAGACATATCATTTTGGAAGAATGTAACATTTAACTTTCAAACTAGCGTGTTTTTTTGTTTTTTTACCTTACTTAGCATTACAGTGACTATTTTGGATCTGAAACTTCTCAGACGTGTTCCTCGAGCGGATGGAAGGTTCTCAAAGGTCACAGCAACACTCTTTTCGATGTGTTGTCAATATTTTGCAACGATTAGTCTATGCACCGGGCACAGTTTCATTGAAAAATATTGATTATGGTATTCATATATCTTTCTAAACTGTATTTATGCTGCCTTTCTGGTACAAATGCTAACGTTACCTTTCAACTACAATAACCTGAACACTTTGGATGATAAAGCGGCAACGAGATTGCAAGTTCGAAGATATCCATCTCATAAAGATTCAATTAGGAAATCGTCGAACCCTGTTATGGTGGAAATGAACAAACGGTACGTCCCTGGTCGAAACACAAATGCTGTACTACAACAAATTACCGAAATGTTACTTTACTTTGGCCAATAATCTATTCAGAAATCAAGTTTATTAAGTTGAATTTGTACAAAAATGACCGGCCCTTTTTTACATATTATTACGCAGGCTACCATAGTGTATTTCTCATAATTCTTTTTTGAGAAATGTTCTCCGATACTTCCGAGGATGAATTTTCTAATAAGAAGGATCGTGGAAGCTGGTATTTGTGAGAAATTGAATGGTCACATTTTCTATGACTGGAAGTTAAGAAAGATAGCTTGAAAGTTATCACTACAAGAAACCAGTATCAACATTGCTTTGTCTCTAATTCATTTGTAGTTCTTCTTTTATATGTTACTCTCAGGACTTACCATGCATCTTTATTATGAAACTTCTCTGTGCCCTTTTCAATTATATGATTCAACATACACACTAATTATAATTAGCCATAACAAGGTGTATTAAATTGCAGAAAGTCATGGTGCTTCATTCAAAAAGGAATATTGCTCGTACTACATTGCAAAATACTCTAAAAGATTAAATTAAATTCAGCAGTTTAATTGTGATTACCTTCTGTTCAAACACATTACTTAGTAAATAGATTGTTTCCACATTGGAGCAGATGCAGATGATTTCTATATAAGGATCTAATAGTGGATTTTGACAACTTCATTTGTAGTAAAATTATTTGCCTATAGTCTGGAAATACAATAATTTAATCAAAACTGATTTCTCAATAATTTCATTTTGAATGCTCTATGTATGCTAAACTTAGAACGTGAGGTGATTTAACAAGAAGTGAATAATTAAGAAGCTTGTTCGGAATCTTATAATGCTAAAACGATTATTTCTTCTAACAAGGAACATTATCTTAGTATCCCCTCCGATTTCCTTGAAACTTTTCACATTTGTAGTAAGGTTAAAATTAGCATACACGTATATTTTTGTTTCGGCCGAAAAGCGGTTTGAAGGGGCCTTTCCAAAGTTTTAAAACGGCACAATGTGAGATGATTAAAACGAAATGTTCAAATTCGATTTCCTTTGAAGTTTGCGTTTGTAGAGAACTTAAAATTAGGAAACTTTTTTTGTTTTGGTCCAGAAAAAGTTAGATGGGGATAAGTCTTCCTCCAAAGTTCAAGCATGACAAAATGTGAAAGTCCTAAAACACAGAATGTGTCTTCTCTTAGATTTTTTCTGAAACCATGCAAATGTGTAGAGGGTTTAAAATTAGGAGATGTAATTCTGTTGTTTGGGCCGGAAAGCGGTTTCATAGGGGAATTCTCCTCCAAATTTCAAATTTCATGAATGTCAAAATTTGGAAGTGCTCAAAAACATAATGCCCAGTTCCGATTTTCTTGAAAATTTGCAAGTGTGTAGAGGGATTAAACTTCACAGGAACTTCTTTTTGGGGTCGATGTGCTTTGGGCTTTGGAATTTTTGTGAGGATATTTACCAATCTCATACTGTTACTACACAGTGAAAATTTATCTCCACCAACGAAATATTGTTATTAAATTACAATTCCTCACACATAATTGGTTGTCCTCTTCTAGATTTCGACCTGTCTTCCAATATACATGCTGCAAAAGAGGTTACTTTGACGAAAGGCCACAGGCATTCGAGATTCCAGTGACATTCCATTATCGGTTGATACAATAAAACTACAGATTGTGTGGCGACGAACACAGTAATACTGTGTGCATAGTGTCAACGAATATTACGTTTACATTTTTGGTAGAGTACCAATATTGTGATGTTTATGTACCTTGAAAGGAATCAAGTTGCAGCTTTATTAGTTTAATTCCAAGTTTATTTACATTACTTTGTAATGGCAGATCGGTGACAATAACGAGTAGCTGTGTTTTACTTTCTGAATGTTACATACACGCTGAGGCAACTTGTATAAATGATGTTTGTATATATTCGATTTGCGAAAATATGTATTGGATATCAGGATCATGAATGGCAAGTTTACCTTTTGAGTTGTCTGCTTGATTACTCTTCTCTGTTCTTTCTGTTTATGTAGATCAATATACATTTTATACAGGGGAGGTCTTCTCCTCCACTATCTTGTTCATACACAAGAAACATTTTGTCTTATTTGGGCATAACTGTATAAGTGGAGTACCATTGGTAGTTATTCCTACGTTACATGCTTTGTGTGTTTCGTTATACATTCTGTGTTATTCACTTGCAAATTTACCTTATTCAGTGCACATTCTTTTGACTTTTGGCACTTCGACATTGTGTTATTCTTGAAATTTCTAAGGAGTTGCCTCTTCATACCCTTTATGCCTAAACAAAGAAGTATCTCTCTGCTAGTTTTAACCATTCTACACACCTGCAAAGTTTCAAGGAAATCACAGAGGGACATTTTGTGTTTTAACACTTCCACCTTATGCCATTTTGAATTTTGGAGGGGGGCTGTTTTTAGGCCGAAAAAATATGTGTCTGCTAATTTTAATCGCTCTACAAACGTGCAAAATGTCAAGGAAATCGGTGGTGAAAACTTAAATAATGTCTTTTCTGAATCAGTTTGCAGCCTGGTCGCAACATACCAATCATTCATTGAAAATGAAGCAAAATTAATACTTCGAATCCTGTATGCAGTTAACAGTTAACAGATCTTTAGGCGATTCTGTTTAGAGAGAATATACTGTATTCTTAATGGTTTCGAGATTTAAAATTTTAGTTCGTAATTTGGAGACTATTTAGTACGAAAAATCCTAAAAAAAATTGAGAACATAGTCTTAACGAGAACCACAGAGCGGTTCATCAACATCTATTATTCATAAACTTGAGAGAAAAGAAGCTGTAAAACATATCTAGATTTTACTGGAAATCTGGTTACAAAAGCCGACCGGTGTCAACCAGATATTCAGTAGTTTGTAAAGTTTCGTCTTCCTCCAAAATTCCTACTGGTTGAGGGTTGAGTTATGTTATCTTATTCTTGTTGTTAGGTTGGAACACTTAAATTATTTGTATTCATGTTACACGTAATTTCAAATTCATAAGATTGTAACTTGTATGATTACTTAACTAACTACCTAAATTGTGGTAGAGATATTTAGTAACTAATAACTATTTTCCCATTGACGTAAATTTTATATTATTTGATAATTAAAGTATTGAATTTGTAGCAACATTAGTTGTAGAAGATTTAGTAGGGCTCAAATAATTTCCTGTCATAAAAGAATTGCTTATACGTAAAGAACAAGCAATAAGAAATTGTATGGATTAGCTGTAAAGTGTTTGATGTATATTTTATTTATCATTTGATAAATTCAAATATAAACAGACTTAAATTATTATTACTAAATACATACGTCAAATAGCTATTTTAATTATAGTACAGTATAAACATGCACATGGAAATTATCAATGTATGCACACGTTTACGGTAGTAAATACTTAGCTTATATAATCAATACCTATCTTCATCATCAAAGATTAATTTCGTGAAGAATTAAAACTTTACAATATCTAAAACAGGCAAATTTTAATTTGTAGCTTTCAGCTTAAATAAATAAATTATATTTAACTCTCACTGAAGCAAAGTTCTTCCCATGCGCATGGATTCTAACAATTGCAAATAACTAGCCTGTTGCATTAGTTCACTAATTCTCTATAATTTTCGACACTTCATCCAGCATATATAAAGGTAAAATAATTCTTTTTCTTTCTTTTTGTAGCTGTCACACTTTTACCATTTACCGTCTCTAACCGAGTCATCTTTACAATTCTCATATTCAGAAATGATAGCAATCTACTCATACATTCGCTCAAAGAGTCTGGCAGTAAGAAAGTAATAATATTCATAGGATTAGTATTCCGTAGTTGATTTAATTGGAAAACAAACAATTGGGTCGAAGCAAAATAGTGTAATGTTTGCTTTATTCGATTTTAAAACAACTATTTTCCACATACCACTCAATCCAGCTAAAATCACCCCAAAATGTGAGGTCTTTCCATGTATACAAGGGAAAAGTCCTCGTTTGCTGAGAAATAACTAATCACAGACTAGCATTCAACCACCAGATATATTAATCACTAAAACATTTTTTTAACTCTTACAAAAACAACTTAATTTCGTTACACGAGAGTAACATTTTGAATATCCAACTAGTCTTGTTTTTCTTTAAAATATTATGAAAAATACAATTCCCCTTTAAATCGCTCCATGTAACAATGTCGACTAACTAACGAAGTCTTAATACAATTAGAGTTTAGAAACATACCGAAGTAAAATTGGAATGTTGTGCTTTCATGCTGGAAAATTGTGCATATACTGTATATTAAAAGTAAAATAATACTGTTAATACTGATTGATATATTAAGTATCACGACAACTTTTTAAACGGTAATGAACTTTTTCCTCTAATAATTTGAACCATCTAGATTTGAATTTGTAGGAGCACTATTGAAATATCGTGCAACGGTGAAATACATTAGAGAGATACAAATGTAGTGCTTCCATCTGGCTTTAGATAGTTGATTTACACTAACGTTAACCATCATGAAACCACCTTGAATTTATGTCAATATCTTGATATAGTTATTAGATCATGTAGGAATGGAAAATATGCAACATGGTTTGGATTTTTAGGACGTCTTCGATTTCTGTTGAGTAGTGTGAAATTCATCTTATAAGCTAATGTTGTTATCGTGTTGGCGTCAAAGCCATCAACAGGAATACCTACATCATTATGTTTATCAAATGGTTCCCTATAGACCACCATATGATATTTTCCATTACTTCTAGTTTATCCATTATTCCATTATCCATTTAGATCATTCAGTTTGTCAGGAAGTAATGTGTCTATGCTATACGATTTCATATATTTACTTCCACTTTCTTGCAGTACAACATACATAAATTCGTTGTGATCATTTTTACTTGTTGAAAATGGGTTGAAACTTACTACCTGCATATTCTTCTGTGAAAAGATATCAGTATTTGTAAATGAAACTAACAAAATATTTAAAACTTTTTTGAGTCCAACAATATTGTAATACAATTTTTATCTGATCTTTGGATAGGTTAGTATCCTCTAGTATAATAATTGTTTTGGACATTGGGTTCGAAAATCTTAATGTTACGTAATGATTTATATCTTCCTCGAACGTCTTCTCGTTAAAGGATACAATTATTGAGGTACAGCTGCGTTCTTCATATATTACGTCTTTAACGTGAGGTGTTACTATATAATCACTAGTACTATTTGCATTACTTTCTAACCAAACTGGAATGCTATGATCATTCGCAATAAGTTTTAATACTAAACAGTTAATCGATTCATTCACACAATTGTAAATTGTTATTTCACGATTTCCTAACCAAGCAATATTTCCTACTGATTCAATGCATTTCACCATAGTATTATTTAGCCTTCTCACATCATAATAAGGTCGGAACACTCGACAAGGTAAGGACTGGAAGTTTACAAATGAGAATTCGCTGAAACAGAGAAGGTTTGAATAACATCTTGCATTCTATCACGTCGTTGCTTAATCTGCAAAAAAGAGCAAATAATTATTAGTTATTTATTAGAGTTAATAGTAATGATTAATAAACAATATTTTAATTATTTTGAATAACCTATGGAAATTAACTCTGAATGTAAGAACTTGGAAAAGTTACTCGACTCTAATAATCTGGAGATTGAAAGTGGAGGGTCTTTCTTATTTACATAGCTTTCTCTATTTTTGGGGGGTGGGGGGAATACACTAGCGCTTCAATTAAAGCAAATGTAGGCAAACTGATGCCAAATGTAAGCTAACAATTTCTTTATAAATTTGTCTATTAATTATATGGTGACTCTGAAAGTGGGAGATTCTTCTTAATGACTTAGCATTATCAGGTTTAAGGATAGTTTAATGGTACCTTGGTCTGGAATTTAGAGATTACAAGTTTTTAATTCAGAATCAAACTCAACGAAATTCAGAACACTCATATAAATTTCACAAATATTGAATAGCTTTTTAAAATCAATATGATGTACTCTTTACATTTGGGTTTTTCCAATGTGACGTGTCATTTTGTATTTTCGAACTCCCGACAGTGGAGACATTAATGACATTTTTCGAGAGTAAGTTGGAGTGTCCGTCTTGAAGCCTTCGAGATGAAAATTATTGTCTTTTTCGACTCTACAATGGCGTTTTTCATCTTATATACGTTTACCTATTGGTATGTATAATATACACTTCTATCTGTGAGCAATATTCATATGAATTTTTGGTAGCGGAATGTTTTCTAAGGTCTGAATCTTGATACAAGTAAATACGAAGTAATGAGTTATCTGTTTATTTATAATTTATAATATCATTCAGCTTTATTTATTCAACATTCCTGAATAAATTATGTTAATGAGTCTAAGTCGATCATAATATTATCAATATTGTGCCACGGTGGCTTAATGGTAAAGCTCTCACCTCTGGTGCTCAGGATTATTGATTGAAAAATCAGACCTGTAGCTAGAGATGTACATCGAACTCATTTCGAGCGCCTAAAATGGAAGGTCCGAAGCAGTCACGCTCTAAACTTGCGAGTACAGAATATCCACTTGGAGCAAGTTCCAGCGTGAGTGAATTTCGAGCGCTCAAACTGTTCGAGCGGAGCTCTTGTTCGAATTACGTCATCGGGTTAAATTTTTTTCTTTAGAATTATGTAAGTGGTTAAAAGAGGTTCAGTGCTGCCAACCAAACACATATAAAATTGGGTTATCTAGGAAAACCTTTCTAGACTTCCACTCAGGACCTGGAAAGAGATGTAGAACAACTACAATATTAACATTTTGACCTACGAACAAGAAATTTAATATGCGGGACTTTCAAGTAACTCTAAATTCAATTCCGAGGTCAAAAGGTGTAATATATAAAAAAAGATGGCGGCAGCTGATGCAAAAATCATCAGTTCTTTGTGAAACTTCGAATGTGGGTCCTTTAAGAGGTACTCAGTTTAATTTAGAAACCAAAAATATTACAATAAGAAATCGAAGATGACGTAGATGTCATAATTGCTAGATCATGATTTTCGTGAAATTTCATATGTGGTGATTTTAAGGGAAGCTGAATTCAATTCCGAGACCAAGCAATTTTGATATAGCAAATTCAAGATGGCGGTAGCCCGAAATGTTAGTTAAAAATCATAAGGTTTTCCTTGAATTTCATATGTGAGAGTTTCAAGGGGTGCGAAGTTCAATTCTGAGACCAAAAATATTGAAACTAAAAATCCAAATTGACGGAAGCGTATTGACATATCATAATTGTTTTCAAAACATCATCTGATTCCATGAAATTTCATATGTAAGGGTTCTAAGTGGCGCTGAGTTCGATTAAGGGTAAGAACGTTGAAATGACACATCCAAGATTACTATAGCGCGAAATTTCATAACTATTATAAGTCACCTGATTTTCGTAAAATTTCATGTTGGAGTTCCAAGGGGCGCTGAGTTCAATTTTGAAGATAAATTTATTGAATTTTGAAATACAAGATGACAGTAGTGCAAAATTTTCTAATTGTTAAATGTCAATTGATTTTCGTTTAATCTTATTGTGGATGTTTCAAAGGACGCTGAGTTTTTTTCAAAGCGATAAAGTTTGAATTTTGAAATCCAAGACGGTACCAGCCAGCGCGAAATGTCATAATCGTTAGAAGTGATCTAATTTTCGTGAAATTTCCCAGACAGCACAGGCATGTACAATGGACGTTTTGTGAATGTCCATATGTTGTCCAAAGAGCGTCCAGTGTACGTGGCAGCGTACCTAGAATATCCATCCATATATTTATAACACGTATATCCAGTGGACATCGAAGGAGATCAGAAATGTTTAACTACATGGACTTGTGCGTCGAATGGACATCGCAGCGAACCTACAATGTCCCTCATATGGACATAATAAGTATGTCCAATGGTCATCCAAATGTAGTCCTATGGATGCCATATGGACATCGAATGGACATTAATATTTTGTAGTTTTTCTAGCAGATTACATCAGCTCCTCGTTACTTCTCATAGAAAAGTATGCTTGGTATAAGTTTGTAATATGAACGTTAGGAGAACGCTCCGCTTCTCTCGTCTTTGTAATGTTTCAATCTCCAGCTGTCTGCGGTGTGGTTCGCAACTATTATCTCCTCATCTACTTCGTAGTGCGGCACTTTCCTCAGTAGCCGATGGTGGCTTTGCTGAGTGGTATTGCTGTATTATTCCTTGTATATCACGCCGTAATATTTTATATTACGCACATTAATTTAGACTATACTCATCATCCGGCGTCTAGGACGTATTTAAAGGCATGGATCCGGTCCCTGAAACTGAGAGTCCTATGCAGAAGTAGTATACACTTATGCGTTACTATATATATAATGCACATTTCACACTAAGATACGCATTGAACTTCAAATTTCAACATTCTTTAGGCTTTGAATCGTAGTTCCCAACGATTTGGCCTTGGAGCTCCCATGATTTTTTTTTCAGTACTTACGAATCACGATAATAGTAAATTCCTATAAGCAGAATAGTAGTATTACAGTTGGCAACATTGTGTATTTACTCCGATAAACAAAGGAGAAACACCTGCATGGATTGATCGCAACAATTAATTGAAAATGCGCTGGGTAAGTAATGTGTGGAGGGGAAAATTGCATTAGTTTCGAACAAAATTGTTCGAGCATGTTTAATCGATCGCATTCTGTTCGCTCGAAAAATTATTTTTGTTTTTTCGATCGCTCGAAACTGCTCGATGCGAACCTGTAGCTACAAGGTCTTTCGCGAAACGAACCCAGAACTATAAATAGACTTTTCACATGCAGTGCTAAGAGTACTACCTTGTTAGTGGTGTCTCCTGTATGGCTAAGCTAGAAGAAAGACGTCTTCGCTGGTAAACTCTATAGAAATTACCATAACATATAACAAGAAGAGCAGAAATTAAGGGTAGTGCACAGTACATAAGAAGCAATTACTTCTGCTTTCCAGAATTCACATAAAATCTTGACGGTAGATTCTACTTTGGATAGAGGCATAATCATCCTGAAAAATACAGAAATACCTTGCTGAACAATTTGAACAGTGATAAACTTCGTGTGAGGTTCTAAAGAGAAGATATCTTTTGTTGTAGTACAACCGTTTATACGCTGCATTGTCATTGCAAATAGAAGCCAAGTGATTAAGGTGTATTGGGAAAACGAAAACTTTTTTATCTAGAAATTGAAAGATATATGAGCGACAAAGCTGCCTTTAAGTACAAAAACAACCCACAAATATCAGCGATCCACAATAAATTTTGACACCAATTACTATTCTTTGTACGATGTTCCTTTTAGCGTTTTCGACCATCGTATCTGGTGAATTGTTTCGAATTTCGTGGTAGAATAGAGGACGAAATATCTACCCTTTAATTCGAATGCCATAAGAGGTAGTTTAATAGAAACAATTGAATCTTCCAATGTTAAAGAACATTAAGTCAAAAATATCCCATTTCTCTATCTGCAATTAGACGGAGCACCACCTCATTGGCATATTGAGGTGCGCCGGTACCTAAACGGAACGACTGATATGCGAGAACGAGTTTGGGCCAAATTGGACTACCGGTGTCGTGTGACCAAAGGAAGCCACATAGAGCATTTGTGATAACGCTGCCATCTGCCGCTAATCGTGAAAGTTACATGTATGAGGAACTACGTATTAAAACTTGGACATTTTCTGATTATTTTCAGGTATGTTGTTGCACTATAAGTGTGTTAGTCTTTTTAAAATAAACTCACGAAGCCCGATGAATCTTTGTAATCACCCTGTATTTTCAGATATGTGGACTCGAATATAGCTGTTAAAAATGTAGCAGGTTTTGAAAGACCAGACAGACAAATGACGCCCAAGAAGAAAGGAGCACCATGCCCGTATTGATGGTGAAACTTGAGTTCGCCTTGCGATTTGTAATTTTTACTTCATACTCTGCATATACGTAAGCAGTGACACCGCCATACCCCCATTGTAGGAGAAGTCACCATCAAATCTTCGAGAGCACTCAGAACTTTAAAAAATGTACGATCAAAAATAGACAGAAAACGTTCAAAACCACTTACAACCTCTCAAATTTGACTTTACACCCCCTTCCAAACTGAAAATCCTGGCGGAACCCCTGCACGTAATTCGCATGCATCTCTTCGTTGTTAATAGGATACACAAGTAATAGTCATATCTGATATACGGTAAAAAATAAGAAAATATTAATTGTAAACTTTTTGTAAAGTGTTAATTATTTATATAAGATATCAAAGCTCTAATATATCAAAGGGTAACGTCTCACCTTCATGCTATCAATCATTAAAATGATCGACAATATACATTTTCTTAACCTCTTTCCGAACCACAGCCAAATCATCTACGAGGCGAGGCGATCATCGGAAATTGATGACCGAAAGTAATTTTCGGTCTTTGTAGAACAGAAAGAAATTATTCGTTAGAGGCAGTGGTGGACAGCAATTTGACAAAGGACTGAACTTGCTCTAAACAAATAAAACTTTTCAGCTCTCACGGAGAGGAAAGACAAAACATATGAACACAAATTTAAAAAGCAAATGCCTCCCTCAAGGCCACCACACCTTTTCAGGAAAACCAGAACTTATTAGACAAACGAAATTCAACTGCCAAAACACGTAATACCCAACATTAACTCACCTTTGGAAGTGAAATATTCTCGGATCTAAACCAAACCTAGAACTTAAAAGTCCCTTACAAATTAATATAAAAAAGTTCTAATCTGACCTACTTGGTAATTCTGACTCCCGTGATATATAGGTCCTGGACTCCTGGAGATATTAAACATAGACTGCGCACCAATATATAATTATACACCCAGGGAGAAATATATAAAAAAAGTTAGGGTTAAATTGACCCGAAAGGACCTACCGCTTAGGCAATACACTGCCAATATTGATAAAAATGACTACTTGCTATACTTAGCACAAAAAGTGACAGTAAAAATAATAGCTATTATAAAAACTAAACCAGATTTCTATATATAGGACCTAGATCACGCAAGCTGTCCTATCATCTGGCAATTCTACAAACTAATCTCGGCCATATCCGGAGCCAAACGACTCAGAAATGCCCAGGAAAGAAAACACATAAGGAGACCTACTAACGCTCATATTATAATAATTATCAAAAACACATTCTGAAAAAGCACACTGCTGTGGTTTACGATGTTGCTTACTACACGAACTCAAACGTAACAAGTGCGTAGAAAATTAACAAGACACCGAGACAAAGCCAAAGTAAAAGTGAAGTAAATTATTTAAAAAATAGCAAAAGCTAGATATTCTCAACTGTTCCTCTTGTATTAACCCTCTTTTCACGAAGTGGCGTGCAAACACACCACAGTGCTATTCATTTCGTTGTAACGTTATTATAAATGCTTATTCATGAATAACACTCATTGACTTTTATTGCATATTTCCATTTAGCAATAAAAAAGTTTCCCGCAATCACCAGTAGATGGAGCTAATGTTAAATTTTGAATTTTATTGTACTTGCACTTTTTATCTGTAGTTAAGAACCACACATTGTATCATTCTAGAAGTCTACATATATATTCTAGAAACCGCAACGCAGGGTGAAACTGTTGCAAAGTCCAAGGGAGATACATGTGTTCAGTGTCCTCGTTCAAGAGACAGAAAGTTGCGATCAAACTTGGACATTTGTGGCAGTTTTATTTGTAAAGATCACTCAACAAAGAAGATAGTATGCAAAGACTTTTCGAGAAAAGAAAACAAAGAACGTAATGTCGCTTGCGTTTTACATCAAAAATGAATTCAAAAGTATCATGAACATATTATTTATATTTACGAAAATTTAAAGGTATTGTATTTTACGATATATTATACACTGGTTTATATATATGAGATTCAATGAAATGTATTACTGTTTTATATTTAAAAACAACATTGAATGTTCAATAAATATTCCATTTCACAATTTATTCAATAAATAATTAGTTGTTTAAAAACATGTTTTTCGTATTGGGGTGCACAAACACTCCACTGAGTTAATAACGTTAATATTTCAACTCAGTAAAAAGAGGGAAAATAAATAACGTTCTTAAAGATATTCAATTTATGTTTCACTTTTCCTTTTAATAAAAATATTTGTATTCTCGCGCCACGGAACCTGGCAGGCAAGCAATTTCACATCATACTGGTGTGCCAGTAAACACCCCTTTAAGAATAACTATTATGATAAGTCTAATCAATTTTGGACAGGCACTGCACAGAGTATCACGGAAATCCAATTGTAATTCCATGCAGACGTAACGGAGAATTATTCTTGAGCAGCACTGATATGAAAGGAAAAGGTATATATATATATACAGAAGACGAAGATAAACGCCCAACATAAAAAGGCATTATAAATAAAAATAAAATCATTTATTAAAATCTGTCTCTCATTTTCGATTTTTTTTGCATAAAGTCGGCGCCAAATTAATTTCCATAACAGACAATTAAAATTAAATTAGCCACTTTTGGTACCATGTTACAACTAGTTGCTTTAATTATAATTTTAGTTCCAAACTCTTACAAAAGAAAAAAAATCGAAATTTGTTTACAAATAATAGTATTATTTTTTACATTTCAGTGTGTTTTGATGTTGGTTTCATTTGTCTTTTTTAAGTTTTTTTTACAATTTAGTGCGTTTACATTCTCAAACTCAGGTAGGTACTTGCCCCCTCTTCCCCCCTAAATGACGCCGCTGGAAACATGGTTACAAGTATAATATGAAAAAAAAAACTACGCAAGTGACATAGCATTCTAACATAGCATAATTTGTCGCTTGTTACGAGAAAATTTACCCAAAGTTGCACAAACCTATCCTAGATTTTTTTTGTTTTATACGTACAGCCGCCTGTAGATGTTGCCTATAAGGATAAACACGCGATATTTTAATGTATAAAGTGTAGAGATCAGGCATGCTGGCTAACAAGAATGTCTGGAAACAGGTAGGGCATTTTTTCTCACTACTGAGACTTTGGAATAGGCTTCGCTATCCATGATTCGAGTGCCTAGAGGAATCCCAAAAATAGCGTATAGGTACGAGTCCAGGAATCAATTTGGTCAGTGAATATTGTAGACAATCTTGGCAGATAGATGGTATGAATCACTTAAGCTCGATGTGGGCGAGCAGTCTCGTCATGTTATTATAGTCAGACTGCAACACAGTAAATGCGTATATCACAATACACGTAGGTTATAATGATATTCCAGTTGAACCCGTGGTTAAGTTCATGGAGAGTGAATAGGTTGATTAAGGTCTGGGCTAATGCGTGCGAGATGACAACACCACTGGAGTCACTGCCGAAACTAAAGCAGCACTGTCGAGAGTAAAAGGGTACTGCTGAGATAAAAAAACATGTCGAAGGTAAAGCGGTACTGCCGAGACACTACATTCAGCTTCACATGCACAGGATTTTTATATCAATGCACCGTGAAATACGCAACATCTTGCGCGAGCTCAGCAAAATTCATTATACAGGCCCCAAACAAACAGTCAACCTGGGAGTACCGTAATATGGGTTAAGGCGCCAGGCCAGCGACTCAAAGGACCCGAGTACGAATCCTGGTTGGATCATTAATATTTGTGAATTTTAGAAACTAAACAGCTAATGGACTCGAGATAGGCTGAAGTCATTAGTTACTAAAATGGCCCCAAGCTCTCTTTAGTAAAGTCCAACTCAGTGTGTCTCGACAGAAGAACTATAGGAAGTTCCCTTGCTTTATACCTTCTTCTAATGAAGAGATAACGCTTCTATTGGTGGGGTGTGACAGAGAGATATGCAGGTCTGAACTATACATCTGTATGTCAATACAGCCTGGATATAACAGCGAGTGGAATCTGTATCAACTAGTGCACCGACTATAAGTGGCAAAACCACTCTACGCTTTTAAAGGTCATGATTATAAGTATTCCTCGCTATGATCGCCGTATTACACCGCATTCACAATCACGTAACACGCAACACAATAGGTGCAGCAATATACTCTACTTATTTTCTCTACATACTCATCCTTTGTATCTTGTGATTTGATTTTTACCCAATCAACTGCTCAACTGCTAAGCTATAGATAATACGATATGAACGTTGGTGGCATCAGTGGAGGACTAGCAATTTGCCTTTCTCATTGTCGAGCATTGGTGTGAGTTAAGTAACAATAAGAGCAGAAAGGAAAGAATATAAAAAAATGCATTCTAACGATGCGATTGATCTCCAAAATTTGAACCGAGGATAGCCACCCGAAGCAAAGATATGCCACATTCGATTTTTACACGTGAAGCAATGGGAGTGTGTGTACAAGAGACACTCACCAGGTTACAGAGACCGATTTTAATGAAAATTAGCATGTAGGTTCAGTGCCTAGGTAAACCTTCACTGCCAAAATTATAGCTTCTATGGTCAATAAATAAGGACAAGGGAATCCGAGAAAGATGGAGCGTAGAGAGCAAGTACATCGATAACATAGTAAGAAATATGCCTTTTCTTTTTACAAAATGTTAAATATAGTAAAAGCAAATGGGTATTAATGGATACTGTAGACGAGGCAATATATGCTGGAGGGTATAACGATCATGACCGCCATTTTGAAAGCGTTAATATATAAAATGTTTAGTAATTAAATACTATTAATATATACATTAGAACCTCGTTAATCCGTTACCTATGGGACTGAGAGAATGGTCGGAATACCACGGAAGGAAAATAAAAAACATTTGAAGGTTCAGAGAAAAATAACCCAACCCCTGTTCAAAATTGAGCTTATGACTGACTAGTATACTAATGCCATCTACAGACTTTTGCCTGAACCACTGGTTGGTGTGAGATGACCGTGGAGTACAGATTAAGACAAACTATGAAGACGGTTATTGACTTTCGCAGCCTGTTGTTGTGAGAAAGGAGGCTAAAGGTGCAGTTTCGTTTGTGCGATTTTCGCATAGGAAGATCGCAAGCAACTGCTGCACGCGCCACTGCATTGACACGTTGAATGGAAATCAGTGAAGCCGGTTTTGTTTGCGCGTCGGACGCATGTTGCAACGACTCCTTCGGAGAGCAGTCAAGCTGCAGCTATCGCATGCGTTGTAGAGTGTTGAGCAGTGTTTATTCGTGTTTTCTTTGAATTTGGAACTATTTTGTGCCAAATATGAACTTCAGCAGAGATGAGAATGAAAAGCTACGTCAAGAATGCACGAAAATACTATAAAATTGTTGGTAAAATCCGAAATAACGAGAATGCATACACAGATGTAGTAAGTTTGGAGCTCAATAGATAGCAGCAGAGTACTACAGCAGCTTGAAGTAACAGTATTGTTTGATATTGAACGAAAGTTGAGTTTAATTTAAAATGCTATTTATATTATTATTATAGTTGTTTGTAATCATGTCTAAAATTCTGAAACTGTAAAAATGTTGTTTACAGAAAGATCTTAAAACTTGTAATGCACGAAAAGTAAATCATATGACTGTATAGATATACTATGTCATCGCGCACGAGCTAAATTCATAGCAGCGATGGGACTCGTAGAGGAAAGACCTGTGCCGATCGAGCTCCGTGATGTGATGACAAGTTGGTACTAAAGTTTAGTCTTAATTTGATTAATAATAAAGAAAAGACTTATTCGATTGCTTGCACGTGCGTAGGCATGGATTAGCGAAACTTATACAATAATTGCGTAGTACAAAGAGAATAAGATCTCAAATGTAGTAAAGGTCGTTTTGAGGGCCAGTGAGATCTATCTGCAATAATTAATCGGTTTTAAAGAGAGGCGTTTTTAGGAACACCCAGTAAATATAAAGAAAAAATAGGTTGAAATCGACCTTGACTTGATAGATTTTTGTAATTACAGGTAGGAAATCTGCATATCAGATAATAGGGTGTATGGTTAAATCTGTCCAGAATTCAGACTTTTTCCTTACCTTTATCCGTGAGCTCAATTAAAGTAATTTTGATACGAAATGGTGGGCAAAAGAAAGAACGATAATCTCTGCTCTAACAATGATGAAGCAACAATAAATACCAGAGGAAGAACAAAAACACGCAATGCGGATTCAACTCCTAATGTAAAAAAAATCCATTAGTAAACAAAGAATTACCGATAAATCCACTCCAAGAAGGCCTCAAAGAGCCACCACAAGTAATGAGAGTAATTATGAATACTCCAGTGACGAGGAAATACCTCAGGGATCAGTGTCTGAATACACTCCTGATGAATCCTCATCAAATAATACATCTCCTGGGTCAATCACCTACAAGGAAGGGGAGCTCTCGCCTTCAAATTCTCTCACACTCTCCAATAAATCAAATTCTCCATTAAATTTGTCAAAGAATGAGGTACATTCTGGGGATGCCAGTTATGACAAAGAATATCCACCTCTTAACAAAAGCCAAATACAAGAGAATTATCAAAAAAGCAATTCGAATGAATCAAATTTGAAGAATAAAAGTAATCAACATTCGGATAACAGGGATGTTACGCGTAGTGATAGCAGTCAAACTACAAACTTAAATAATTATAACAAGAAATCTGTAGAGGAAACAGTTAAGGAATCTGAAATGACACATACAGTCATACTGAGTAGCATGTCACAAGAATGTATGGATCCACTTTCACTCCAAAATAGAATATGTGCTAAACTTGCGAATCTAGGCTTAATTATTTATCCCATGAACCAACACAAAGATTTTAAAATGCATTTCAAAGATAGAAATGATAAGGAGAGATTCCTAACGGCTTTCTCAGAAAAGGATTTTGGTCCGAAAGCTAAAATGAATACTTTTGAAGAAAAGGGAAAGTCAGTAAACAAACCTATTTCCAAAACAACATTTACATGTGTTATCAGAGGGGTCCCTACTAGTACCGATATTAACAAACTAAAAACCCACCTCAAAGAAAAGGGTTTGCCTATTACCAATGCCACTAGGATTATTAATGACAGAGGACCATTACCGCTAGTCAGACTATTCACACAAGATCCTAAGCTTGTGAGCTATTTAATAACGAATGGGGTCACTATAGGATATAACAGATATAGGGTACAGGAATCTAAAACTAGAGGCCGTCCATTTCCGTGCAGAACATGCCAACAATATCATGCAGAAGGGAAATGTACAAAAAAGCCATCTTGTTACAAGTGTGGGGAGTCACATCTTAGTTACACCTGCAGAATTGTTCCAAATAGACTTTTTTGTGGGACGTGCAAGGTTACCGGACATAGAACAGCGGCTTCAAACTGTCCTAAAAGACCTCATACAAGTCAAAACTTGATACCTCAGAAAATTTACAGAATTGATCCGGCTGAGTAGAACACAAACTACTCCAACATTGTTAAACAAAATAACATTGAAACAGATACACAAACAAAAAATGCAACAAACAATGTTTATATTCAACCGGATAAAAATGATGAGACTAACAATGAGGAAACAATCGAGTTAAAAAAATCTGATATAGTTAAATGGGTTGCCTCTATTTTTGCCATGATGACACCGCAAGATCAACTAAATAAATTAACTAATACTGTTAAACAGACTTCAGAAGAATTGCTTAGTTGCAGATTGAACATTATTACTTCTACTGACGGTCACGTTCACATTTCCATTGAGGAATTTATTAAAAAACAAAAATCCAATTATTCGACATTTCAAAACAATATTGAGGATAATGATGGCGGGCAAGAATAATGATATTGACTCCAAACAATCGTCTAACACAATTCTAAAAATAATGTTCGTAAATATTAACGGAATTAGGGAGAAGCTTCATGAAACTTTACAGCTGGCTCAGGATCAACAAATTGACATAAT
Organism: Lepisma saccharinum; assembly: GCA_022664845.1. Lineage (NCBI taxonomy): Eukaryota > Metazoa > Arthropoda > Insecta > Zygentoma > Lepismatidae > Lepisma > Lepisma saccharinum. The sequence goes on along the minus strand of JAGDQP010020129.1, from coordinate 4,136 downwards.
CATTTTAAACGAAACAAAATTAATACCAAATATTCCACTTAACTTAAAAGGATTCAATGTTTTCAGAAAAGATAAATTAACATCTCAGGGAGGAGTTGCAATTATTGTAAAGAACAGTATCTCTGCTCAAGAAATAGTATTACCTAGAGACCTACAGGATGCAAATACTACACCTCTACTTATCTCACTGATTCACCAGCCTGACTTAATCTATGTGGCTACTCTTTATTCCAACCCACAAACAAATATAAATAGCAGCATCCCTCTAATCAAACACTTAGAAAAATTCAGAAATGTTATAATAATTGCCGACTTAAACAGTCAGCATTCATTAATGGGAGACAAAAAAACAGATGACAATGGAGGAATCTTATTTAGACATCTTCTACAATCACCTTTCATCAATGTTAATGTTGGACCTACCCGATTCATGAACAATGTTGAAACTGCGCCGGACAGAATTCTCTTGTCTCCTGCTATTCATAACAAAATTATACATAAAATGGTTCAAAAAAGCCTCCCCACAGACCATGGCGAAATATACATCCACTTCCGACTACAATTAGACAAAACTCAGAATGTAATTATGCGCACTAGCATATCAGCAAATGATACAACAAGAGTTAGAAAATATAGATACTCCAATTATAAATACAGATGACATTAACAAGGTAAACGATAAAATTATACAAACATTGCAGTCTGCACTTAAACAAACGGTTCCAAAAGAGAAAATTATTATGGGCGCAGAAGGATTACCAGCAGATTTAGTGCAACTAATCAGAAATAAGCATCAGCTATACAGAGATTTTCACAAACGTCCCGCAGATTATTTAAAACAAGAAATTAACCAATTAAACAAAATTATCAAAAAAGAAATCAAACTGTTTAGAGAGCGAAAAATTAATGAACATATATCTATTTTGCAGGAAGAGTATTACAAAAACCCTAAAATATTTTGGAAAACCATTAAAACAAAAACCAACAAAACAACAAGAAAGATATTACCAGCCCAAATAGACAACATTCCTATAACAGATAATAAAGATTTCACAAACATTTTCTACAACAAATTTAAAGAAAGAACCAAAGACGATCGGGATTATCCTGAAGAAATCCAGAGGGAGGTAGTAAGAACATCCGAGAATATACGTGCCATAATTGATCATTCCATAGACATTATTGAGTTGGATAGGTGCGATTATAATGACGGATTCAGTGACATACTTCTTGATGAAATTTCCCAAGAGGAGATCGTCGGTGTGTTGAAGAAGAAGAAATCAACGGCTCCAGGTCCGGACTCCATACCGTATATCTCACTAAATAAAGCTCCTAATATTTTATTCAAAATTTTGACACGGCTATTTAACGCATCAATTAGAACTGTTTTTTTGCCTGAATCTTGGAAAGCAGCCTTCACTATTTTTTTCCGAAGGCGAACAAAAGTAAATCTAATTCTGATAATTATCGTCCAATAACACTAACTAACACTATTGCTAAATTATGTGAAACAGCCATTAGTAAAAGATTAAACCTATATTTGGAAGAAAAACACTTAATCACCAATAGCCAGGCAGGATTTCGCACAAAAATTTCCACAATAGATCAGCTCATCAGAATCACCACGGACGTCCAGAGAGCATTGAATAAAGGTAAAAAAGCTGCAGCGGTCTTTATGGACTTGACCGCGGCGTTTGACACCGTCTGGCATGACGGACTCCTATACAAGCTCTATTCATTTAACTTACCAACAACCATCATTCGCTGGCTTAATAACTTCTTAACTAACAGAACCACTCAAATTAGAACAGAGGACGTTCTCTCAGAAAAAATATACATACAACGCGGTGTCCCGCAGGGTGCGGCACTCAGTCCGACCCTTTACCTAATATATGTAAATGACACTCCCATACCACACAATATTCATACAAAACTAGGACTGTTCGCCGATGACACTGCGTATTGGACCAATGCTCGTACTGTGGACGTTGCAATTAAACAACTACAGGCAATAACAAATGAATTTGTTTTATGGTGCGAAACATGGAAGCTGCAGGTGAATCAGAACAAAACTCAGTTCATTCTTTTCTTTCCGTCAGGCAGAGGAACTCGTAAAAACAAAGAGAAATTTAAAAAAATCAAAAATACAAAAATCAAACCCCAAAAAACCGCAAAGTATTTAGGAGTTACACTTGATCATAGGCTAAATTTCAAGATGCACATCAAAGAAAGACGGACAAAAGGACTCAATACCCACAATTTAAATCATATTTTCGAACTGAACTTTCACTAACCATCAAAATTAGACTTTACTTAGCAATATTAAGACCTATGGTCATGTATGGTCACGAACTATTTCACTCCGGCATATACCTAGATAAGATAGAAAAATTCGAAAGATACTGGATACGGTATATGGAAAAGTTATGGACGGCGGACAAAGTTCAGTTGTACAACAGAATTCCCATAGTTCCCATTGATTCATATTTGAAAGAACGTAGGAAAAGATATATAGAAAATGCAAGACACAAAAACTTCATACAGGAAAACCTACCAGATCACATTGATGACAGAATTAAGAGACATATTATAACCTATAAAGAACTACTTTCATATTTAATTTAAAACAGGAACATAACAGCGATAAGATCAAAACATCATACTCAAATCTTCGTCATGGATGCAAAAATGAGCTCTTAAAAACTTTTACAAAAAAGTACTTTGGATGACAACATATATAAATTTTACTCTCAACACCTTCATCTACCTAATCATCCTTCATTATTTTTACAGTTTCATCTGACTTGAATTCTGGCAATTTTACTTATAAATGATCTGTTCTTCTGGATAATGCCTTTAGTCTCACTCAAAATAATCAAAAGGGGAAAAGTGGATTTTCTGGGGGTTTGCTTGGGGCGTTGCCTGGGCCCTGATGCTTAATCCGGTTCATTTCAAATACTAATATAATATTTATTCTAAACAATTATATAAAAATAACTCAACGGACGAAAGTAGCTTATCAGAGCTAGAAGTCCAGCTACGGTGGCCCTGCGGGCTCTTAGCATTTACTTTAGCGACGCGCTAAATGCACAGAGGAAACTACCCCACTACATGCTTCCGTTGCACGTATTCACTGAATGTGGTCATTGCATACGCCTAAACGAAACTGCACCTTAACCCATACCTCCGCGCACGACTGTAAAGCGTTGCCAAACTTCCGATACAAAATTTAGTCTCTAAAGCGGAGAAAGTAGCGAATTAAAATTCCCAGTAGCATACATACAAGCATATATATATAAATCACAGCCATATTCAATCCACTAGTGGATGGAGTCCTCTCCCCGAAGGGAAGAGTTGGTCTACTGCTCCCACGCTGACTAGACGTGTTGGGAGAGGAGAGCGGAGCAGTGCATGATAGGCACGTTTGTTTAGTATTGCACTCATTGGGGCTGCATATCACGCATTTCCGACAAAGGTTGTGGCTTCTAGAATACTCAATGTGCCGCCGACAATACCTATTATTAAAACAGTATTAATAATATTCTTATTGTTCTTAAATATGACAATGGTTAGTTAATAACTATCATTTCTTTATCTTAAGTGGAACATTCCTACAAAATTGGTTATAATGATACTGTTCTTAGGCAGTGGGGAAAAATGAACACATGTACACTATTGCATTTTACTATTTGTTTGCATATTTTGTATTGATAATAACAACCATATGTAAGAAAACAGGCATGTCCAAACTATTTTCCTGGGCTAAAGTGTACTTGCCCACTATAATGCTGAAAAACAAAATAGTGTCTTTACTAATCAATTTTATTTGTTATAGGGCAATTCGATTTTTTAATTTTTTGATATTTTATTTCTGCAAGATTTTGATCGATATATCGTAAGATAGTAAAGCTTTTCTCAAACTATTGTCCTTCCTGCAGTCGTAGAAGATATATTCCGAAATAGAAGTTTGAATTAACACTATATTGTTACATCTTTCTTGTACGCACAGACTGAGATGAAAGAAGAAAGATAGTGAGATATAACTAGATGGTATAAAGTCCAGAAAATTAAAATTTCTACAAAATTTAAACTAAAATATGAAAATTATAATATATATATATATATATATATATATA
>JAGDQP010020128.1:0-33779 GCA_022664845.1 Lepisma saccharinum | reverse complement strand
TCTATGGGGCTGCAGCCTCTCATTGTTAAAAAGATAGTTCTTGAATTTTAAAAGTATCTTTAACATATTTCAAATAATTTGTATACCCTTTTTCGTTTCTGATCAGTATTTGCACACTTTCTGTACACTTTTCTCATACAAGTTAGATTTATCAATAAACGGTTTTAGAGCCTATGGACAAAGCTGTTGCCAGGAACGGAGATGAAACTCAGATCATCTCGGTGACAGCCTATTGCTTTCATCAACTGAGCTACCCAAAATACAATAAATTCGTCACCTTTATCGCTATATCGCCTATGAAAGAAAACTGATATAAAAAATAACTGAGTCACAGTTTAAAAGGGCATATTGTAAACGAAATGTGTTTTAAAATGTTTAAAAAAAGAATCGTTAAAAGCAAAGTGCGCCAGAATCGTTCAAAACTGAACATTCACAAAGACACGAAAACTTCCTACACTTCTTGTACATATTATTTACACATCCTGGACAAAAACAGAATTTCAGACATGATAGGTACAAAAAGAGTACAATAAATAAATTATTTTTCCCTACAGCATAACCCACGGTGGCTCAGTTGGTAGAGCGCTCACCTCTGGTGCTAGCAGTCGCCGGATCGATCTCTGCTCATGCCATGTGGGCTTTGTGGTGGACAAACACCATGTGCGTGGGTTTTCTCGGAGTGCTCCCGTCACCAATTCATCCCATCATCACCATACGGCTTGAGCCATAGTTGCCTAAAGGCCTTAAAATATCTTTTTTTTTAATCCTTGTGAAGACTACGAGTGCAAAAATTAAATATCAAATTTCAAAGATAAAATCTTTCAGTAATATTACGAATGGTATGAGTATACGTGATCAAGCCTTGTTATTTCGGAATAGCTCTGGAACCACATTTAGTGTTCAAAATATGGCACTTCCTGTTAACGTATAACATTCTGGATTACACAATTCGATTTCTTAGTTTAAATAGATCCCTAGAACGTCTCAGGTTAGTTTTGCAACCTTTAGGAGGTCGCAGTTCGTGTAGAACGGTTCAAAGGCCCACCTGATTCGGGTAGGGGAAATTTAGGACATAGAGGCCCACCAAGAGGTTTGTTAGACCCGATAGTTGAGAAACAAGACCTTTGACATAACCGCCAATGCCTAGTAGCCAGACAGACAGACCTATAAGCATGTTTTGACATTTGCCAAGCCAATATGACTTCATTCGCCAACAATGTTATGGTTGACTCCAATTTTCGAGAATGAGATATAGTCCTTCCTTAACGTTCTTTCACACGAAAATGTAACAAGCTTTTCAAAACCTCCAGCCAACATCTAATATAACATTTTTTCTGTAGTTACAATAAAAAAAAAAGAACTCTGCAATTTTGTTACACAATTAGAAACTTAAAACCTTTTAAAAATACACAATAATAATAATTCATAATTAATTACGATATTTGCAACCGTACATGCTAAAGCAATTCGTCCCGAGCAGTAAACATCGTCTTTTATATTCTCTGATGTACTGCTAGCTGAAGCATCTGTTTCTTCCCGAGAAGAAACCATAGATAAAAGGACTTCGTCAAACGGTCAATGCCACTTCGACCTTAATCCTTATACAACGACACCTTCAGTGAGAGAAGTTAGTTCCGCATTTCGTTCGTCAAATAACTGACTGGCAACATAAAATGAAAATGCTGTATCATCTTCGAATACCTTATTCTTCAAAGTTTCTTATACCGTACTGCACGGGCGTGCTGAAGGCGCTCACAGGTTTAGTCTATAGTCAAAATCTCCTATGGCAGCTACTTAAAGCAGCAAAATTCACGTTAACTAAACTACAAAAGACTACATGGATGGATAATATTGATGTTATTTCAACTGCTAATAAATTATGTTCATAATACCACAAGATAGTGGCAAGAATTATAAGAGAATTCAGTTCTTCAAGGAATCATAAGCAACTAGGTATATTCCGAAACTTACAATGTAAGGGACTAAAGCACTACTTCCTGCCCTGAAACTTCTGCAGTTCCTCCATTTTACTTCTTTCTTTTTTTTTTCACCCACACAAAACAAACGAAAATAAACCAAACAAAGAGACATGTGAAATCTTGCTGTTTGAATGATTCAGCTTTTTTCTCAACACAACATTTGTGGCTTAGACAGAAATTCTAATGAAACTACAAGAATATTTACAAGGGATTAGTTCAAAGAAAGTTAATAAATTTCTTCATTTCCGTTGTAGAAAAGGAATATAGCCGTGTATCCGAGGCTATTCTCTCTCCATGTTCAATAGCGTTTGTATTTATGAAGCTATTTTATTGAAAGTCGTAGAAAAACAGTACGAACTTAGTGTTTGAACTTGAATCTGTGCGTTTTACTCCACTTCCCAGTAAAATGTCCATCATAATATGTTATTCATAAATGTATTGTGTGTGCATGGCGAATTTACTGGAGCTCACAAAATTAGAATTTACCATCTTCAATTAAACTTTTAGTCATGGCAATATCCCTTAGTCTCCACACGTCATAAAATTAGTGAGTTTGATGCGGAGGTGGGAGTTGGTCTACTGTTCCCACGCAGACCAGATGTGTTGGGAGAGGAGAGCCGAAGCTTTTATTCACAACAGTTCCCCAGCTGCATCACGATGCTGGGTGGGTACTGTTCAAAACCCTCACGCCTTGGAAAAATTTCCTTCGCAGAGCCGGGAATACAACCCGGGACCCCACGATCAGCAGTCAGTGACAACCACTAGAACGATGCTTCTGATTTTAAAGAACATAACAGGAGAGGGAATAGAAACTCATGTTTGTTGTTGTCTTACTGCTTTACATTACATCAACTAATCACATATTTCTCACCGATAATACACCGGCCGCGCCTTGTTCGAAGATATAGAACTACGTGAGTCAGAAAATGCATCGACAAGATTTGGGGCGTGCTGAAAACGCGCTTACGGTCCATCCGCCTTGCTGGATATCACAACAACTAAAAGAATGTGGATATCATAAAATACTACACGAATGCGGTTACGAATCAGTTCCAAATTATGGACCTGGCATACGAAATCAAGCAAACGTTATAAACTATTGGTCAGGTCAAACAGGTTCCAAATGATGGATCTCACATGCAGCATTAAGATGTAATAATAAAATTATCAAATTACTACGAATCGCACACAACCGATACAAACGAAATATTGCAATCCTTGAAAAAACATCCATCAGCATACAGTACGAGAAATCTTCAATCATATACGTAAAAAGTTTTGGTAAATCCCCACAATTCCCGATAACGAAGTCATACCATAGGTACGCATAGGTATTGCTATGGAAATATCTATCGCACACCAAGACCTTGATACGAGAATAACTTTCCCTGAACAATAATGCTGATCAACTGATAACAGTTGTAGGATCCGAGTTCATTCATCACACTCGACAAGGTAACTCGCCCTGATCCTGAGATGCCTAAAGGCCGTAAATAAATTAAAAATTCGACAGCTAACTTTGCATAACATAATTCAGAAACCCGACTAAATATTGCGATTATCTAATCTAGTCGGGAACAAGAACCTGATATTCGCATAATAAGAACATGCGAAATTAAGTGATCGTGGCCAAATCGCGGTTGTGGGTTATTATGACCGGTCATCATAATATTATGGAATTGCTTTTGATGTACTTTGAATCGATTTTATATCATGAATCTCTCGAACGTGATGTTTGTTGATAGAAAGTGGAATGTTATTTGAAATTACAAATTTGACAAGAAAAGAAAGATGGTCGCATGAGACTAAAACGAAAAAATAGCAAACCATTTGCTTAATAACATTAACTATTGGAATATTTATAGGGCCTACATATTCAAACAACTCATTTTAAAAATATACTTGTCAGTCATTATTGAGCCTCACGTCTTGACATTTGTAAATATGTATGAATCATCGCAAGTAAGTATCTCAGCGAAAATAAAAGGTAATAAATAGCGATTCTAATTAACTAAGACCCCCCACAAATAAGTACATTCATTTACTTAGACAAAATTCTTGTAATTCCTGAATAGTTCTCCCACTCCTTTTCATTCTCCATCTACTTCTCGGAAAGAGATACTTTGATGTTCATGCCCATATCATTTCCAACAACATGAACCCAGGCCCAGCGTGAATGAAAAGCCACTCGGAACTGGCGGATAATATGGCTTTCCATCCCCGACGATGAGAAATCATGGAGAAGTTATGGCAACTCTCCCGAAGAACGATGTCATAAAATAGAAATGTGGTATTTTTAAATCGCTCCTCCGAAATCGGGCATTTAAATGCGGACCACAGTACCTGCAATGTGCCATTTCATGAAATCAATTCTCGGCAGGAAACTGTATTTAGAGAGAAGCAAGCGATAGGATGGTTATGTGAGATGAATGAAGAAATTCACTCCTACCCAGGAAACATTTTCATTTTCTTTCTTCCTTTACTTTTAGAGTCTCAAAAGCAGTTTCCTCAAATTTAGTAAATGAAACTTTCCATTATTTCTCACACTATTCTATCCCAAGGTAATATGCAAATCCAAGAATTGGATGAATAATCAAAGGAAAAATACTAAGGATATTTAAACTAAATAATAATAAACTATGCTTAGATAAATAAGGAAAAATTATATTGAAAATATGTAACAAAGTTAGAACATTTGTTTTATTTTTAAATTGTAATAAAAAAAAATACCTGATACAGTTTTTGAAGGATGAAGAGGTGAAGTGTCCGCATAGATATTGCAACGGGTAATGATTTATTCTTGATATGTGGTATGAAGAGGAGGAAAAGCTAGATACATGTCAAAACAGAAAGCGTATCTGATTATGGAAAAGGATAGAAGAACATGATTTTAACATGATTAATGATTGATACCGGGATGGAGTTAATGGTTTCCCACCAGCTGGTGGATAGGGGAATGCCGACCAGATATGGTGGGTACCGGAAATATTTCGAGGTGGACCAAAACCAGTACTGCTGCCTTGCAGATTGCAGTTAGTCAAGAGTTCTACAAAGGCTAGGGAAACATAACTCTGAACAAAAATATCATGGTGAAGGGAAGCAGGTTCACCATTACTACCCTGAGGCTGAAGACGAATGACATCGGCAAGGTTCAGAGATGGACAGAGGACGATAACTTGAATGTCTGCCTTTGCTGTGAGGTCGTAGAACTGTCAACTCTACAACGCTAAAGAATGTCAAGAAATAGTAACAGATGGTTCATGAATTCTCCTGGGATATTAATTTTGCATAGGATATAATCCTATGGAGAACGCTTGTTACTGTGGCAATGAACTAGCGAGTTCCGTAAGCCATAGCTTAAGTAAGTAATCGATGATACCTGCCAGCTTTCTTATCAAAAGTTCCCACGATTTAATACGAACAATACTTGGCAAGAGACTATCACTATGATGATCCATGTTTGCCCCGTTCCCGGTCACTCTTACTTCTTTCCTAGTTAATCAGAAGCATTTATTAATACAATCGTACTTGCAAATGCCTGTTTGTTCACATCCTTGCACATTTGAAAGGCATAAAAGTGATCACAAATAGACTCATAAAATTGCAGTTTTGTTTTACAGTGTATCCTGATATCACAACGCAGAAAGCAACCTCATCAAGCATTGATTTCCAGTCCAAGTTAAAAACCAATATAACTTCGCGAAATCGAAGTCAAAAGATTCAATGAGCGGCAAATAATCTTCAAACTACTATACATACTTTTAATATGCCTTCTTCCCCTCCTGCACCCTCAACATACATATACTAGCAATTTTCCTCCCTACACATATCACCCGCTTATCTCCATTCCCGTGATTAATATATAAAATAATTGATGTCATAAAGTATCTTATTTGTTCGTTGAGAGCGATCCATATTTCAATGTAATCTGACATATAATCAGGCCAAAGTTCTGCAAAACGACCCCCTGGTGGGATATATCCATCTGTACCCTACCTACAAGCCATCAATTATTCAGTAGAAAATGTGAATGTTTTACCAAATATAATGCAAGTCATAGATTGTAGAGAGTAGCTCGTGATAACTGACAAGCAATATTACATTTCCTGGGACTCTCTTAAAAGGATTCATTCTATATTTCTTCTTTCTCTCTCTCTCTCTTTTTTTCTCTCTCTCTCCCTAACTCCCATGGGACTTTTCAAAGGCGACAACTGACAGCTCGGAAAGCAGCATTCATAGTAATCTCACGGAACTTCAATTTTGGGAGACGGAGTCATTCCAGGAACGGTGACGGAAGAGGGAAGGACGAGGGAGATCGGGGATGCTGGGTGACGCAGCACAGCACGACGGTAACAACAAAATTCATTCAAGTATGGTAACAGAGAATTCAGTAATGCAAATATTGTGGAAAACAAAGAACAACAAAACGAAATGGATTCCCACAGTGTAACTTGTGATTCCAATGAAGAATCTCAAACTTTATAACGGGCTACATTAACTTTTTTTTGTATTAAAAAAAAGTGGTATTCTATGTATTTTTTGTAGGAGTGGTATTCTATGAAACACTATTCAATATTTTTATCCTTGGAACGAATGATCTGAATATAAATTGTCATACAGTTTGTCTATGCTGAGTTAATTATCTGCTTCCCAATCCACGAGAAATATATGTGACCTCGGACCTTATGAGACCTGCGGTGTGAAAATATCTATTTTGTTTTTCTATGTGGTTTGTATAGAAAAATACATTACTTTAATTAGATGACTCCAAGGACTTTAACAGTATTGTGGAGTACTTAAATCATAGGACTACTAGAGTTTCATATTATTATTCTATACTTGTAGGAATATCATGTTTAGTGATGACAAACGATGAGTGGTATTCAAAGTGTACTGTATATACGAGGGTCATTCCAAAAGTTTTCCACTGCGCATGCGCGGCCAAGAGGATGATGCAAACGCACTTTAGAAAGTGTGTATATTTGCAGAAACTTCGTGAGTTATTAATGAAAGAATGATTTCAGCGTGCAGTTATTTATTTGCATTGGTAGTGCAGCTTGTAGCATGATGGAGATACCATCTGATAACTACAACTGTGATTTTTCTTTCATTAGAAGGACAAGGCCCCTTTGATCTACATTTTATAAACCTAAAATTTTAAACTAAAGAATTTCTATTGGATATACGATAAGCGTTGAGAAATATACGGCAAGATGTTATAAACAGTGAATTCCCCATTCTCATTTAATAAAGTATCAAAGACTTCATGGACATCCTGTATATCTTGGGCAACTTCAAATAAACAAATGTAAGAAAATAAGCGTTTCATGTAATTTTATGCGAACCAACTCCTTCTTCTTATTTCCGGAAAATGGGAAATTACTAGGAAAATATACTTAAAAGAGTATTTTGTAAGAAAATATACTTAGAAGAGTTTGTCATATGTTTCTTTTAATATACACAATATTTTGTGGTTGAAGGAAAATATCAATTCAAGGAACATATTAACTGAACCTTAAAGCTGCATCGTGGAATGCAACAAGATTTAAATTATTCATTTTTAACTTCTTAAATTGTTATTCATTAATTCCTTGTGAAAACAACGATACAACTTATTTTCCTTTATAAGAGAGCAGTATGCCTAAGAAATGTAAAAAAGTACGAAGTACTGCAATAAGGATCCTGGGCTGATATGTAAAGGAAACATAGGCCTACTCTATTTTTTTCAACATCTCTCTAATGGCTATGATTTTGGGGAAATTTCGCCAACTGCTTACGATAATAATTACTACCGTTCCCACTGACTCCTAGAAGTAAGTATCATTCTACAAATGCAATGAATATTCTATGACTTGAATTGAACAAGTACGTTAGAACGATTCATTAAGCACGATGCCTGTTGCACATTGCACAAATCGGGTTCAACACACCAATCTGCGTCAATAGTACTTACAAACAACCCCTCAATGGAAACGTCATTAATCAAAGCGCTTGAAAACTGCCCTTCGGCAGCATCTGCGATGTGTTCCCTTCTCATTTCCAGGTTCACTTGTCTGTTTCATCGCTTTTTATGTCGTTCTCCCAATATTTATCATTAGTACGCGTATATAGCTACAGATGAACAGTACTTATACATTACACACATGATTATTTATAATAACTTGGAGGATGAAGGAAAGTCTTCTCAGTGGGTTCCGTTCCGAGATAGAAAACGAAAAGGTTGCTCTGACTTCTATCATCTCAGTTTGTTATTTTTATAGATCAGACAAATGCTAGAATGGTGTCCTTAATGATGCTTAGTGTTGCTCACGTGACGAACCGAGAAAGAACACTGTGGATAAGACATTTTCGAGACGACACAGCCTCAATCTCGTCTCGTGAGTAACACTAATGATGCTCAATAAGCATATTTTCCCGCACTTTTCGTTTTGTATCGAATGCAAAAATAGAGTACACGTTTGCATGTATCATAAAATTATTGTTCTGGGAAGTCAAATTCTGTTTAGTACTTTAATACGATCAACTGGAGACGCAGTAGTGTTTCGTATACAGCGCAGAAATTACTTTTAGTGCAAATAGTCCCTACTATTGACACAGCAAACTATTTACTCCAAGGTCGCGGAGGGCAAGGATATTTATGATTTTTAACAAGCATTGTACTTGCATAATCGTGACAGGTCTAAGTCAAAAGTTACTAAAATGACCCACACAAAATAAAGGTTACCATACAATTTTTCAACCAAACTATTTACATGCCGTGCAACAAATCGTCTGTATATCTAAACCTTTTTCGGATTAATCAATGAAGAACGAAAGAAGCAGGGAAATCATTTAAAATTTAAGGTCTGTTTCGTTCCTCCTTCCTTCCTACGAAGACCAAGGAAAGTAAGCGAATCACAAGACGCGTGGAAGCCTAAATATGCCAGCTCATAAAAAGATACAATAAGGATCCATTTAATATCCAAATAAACAACTGCAGATTATTTGTTCAGACTTGTCGCCTTGTTCAATTCCGGGGGCGTTTGGGAAACCATTTAAAACTATATACTTCCCGTCACTACCTTAGCATCAGTATTTTTTTTTTTCCAGCGAGTGACGGTGTGTATATAGTTTAAAGTATTAACACAGACTGCCGCCATTGGGTCACAAGCACCGGGTTGAAAACTCATAACCATATTAAGTAGCTGCTTATTAGGGATGCTCGAAATTTCGGAATAGAAACAATTTCTAGGTTCCGGAAATTTTCCGGAATTTCAGAATTGACTTTGGACTTACGAACGCCCCTACTGCTTATATATTTGAACATAAAGTTTCTGATCAAAGGTTCCAAGAATACTGTCTATCCTTCTATTATGTACATCCCCTCCCCCTTGGGAGTTTCAGTATGAACAAAATAGTTCAAAGACGTGTCCGTCAAACCGACCTCAGTAGTCGTGTGGACAATTACGCTGGGTCGCCGTATACAAGGCTTCGGGTTCGAATCCAGCCTAGGGCATGGGTGGGTTTTAAAAACCATTGAACTAATATAATCAAGACGGGCCTAAGTCAATAGTTACAAAAATCGCCCATACAAAATATTAAAGTTTACTCAAGTTCCACGTGTCCGTAAAACAACAACAACACAGTTCTATGACATTCACACGAATTCTGTGAACAGACTCTGTTAACAGAAGCTCTTTACACGAATGCAGCTTGAATTACCACAACACGTCCTTCTCCTTTTCTCAGCGTCCTTGCGTGTTACGAGGGCGTGACTCGCCTTGTCTGTAGAATGAAAGATCATGAGATTGAATCAATGTTACGGTTCAAGTGCAGAAAGTAAAAGTAAATGCGTCCACCGTTAAATCAGCACAATTAGCATCTTCGCAAGTGCTTAACGTAACAATTACAACCGTTCAGGGTATTTGCTAATTGCGTCAATTCGTATTTACTTCATATTTTACACATTACGAACACAAAAGCTCATGAAGTGATTTTTAGGTCTCTTATGTATGTAATCCTCATGTCTTTGCCTTATTTGTTGCTGGAATGTTAGACTTTAAAATTCATTAATTTGCCTCTCTCACGTTTTAGACAAAATTATGAATCAGTGCCGAGAATCTAGAAACAGGGCTATCTTGGAATGTTGCTCCTATTTACGTGTTATCAAATGGAATTCTTATCACTTCTCAAACAGGAAGTCACTCTAAGCGCTCTCTTACTTGTATCAAAAATCCCAGTTAGTTCCTGTTATTAAGCTGGTTGATTAAAAAAAAAAAGTGTATCACAAAAAAGGTTGATTTACTTGAACATTATTGCTAATAAAAGTGAAGCGCCATCAACAGAAATCTACCGTCGATCTACTTTTCGAGACGAAAGAAAACTAACTGTCACTATACAGATGAAAACTAATATAAATGTATTGGGATGCATTAACAGTACACGTGAAAAATGCTAAATTTGAATAATATTTCACTACCGATATTTTGCGTTGATTTAAGAAAAAGCTTGATTATTTTTAGACGATACACTGTAAAAAATACATTTCTTGTACACACCTTTTCTAAATTTTTCTGAAACTTTGTGTTCAAGAACTGTAACTAATGTATAAATTAAGTGTTGTGAATTTGAGTGTTTCTGAAGGTGAGTTTTAAATGTTTCAGTTTTTGACAATAAACACCTTTCGTATATATTTAATTAATATCTCCTTGTAAAGCCTGGTTCACTCATTTTTACAACGAAATTTCTCAATATATAACGAGAAAAGTGACGAATTTAATTTTATGAGTTCCTATCTCTGTCCACCATCTTTCTTACTTTTTATCCTATGTTACCGAAGTTGTTTGTTAATACACTTTTACATGCGTGCGAAAGAGTACAAAAAGTATTCTTATAGTGATTGATGAAAACAAGTATACAAATTATTAAAAGCCCTCATTTGAGATGTGCAAAAGACGCTTGAGAAAAAAGCACTTTATTTTCTTACAGTGTACTTGCTTATGGAAAAAGATAAGACGAAACGATTACTTAAAATGTAGACATATTCATATTCAAATTTTGTGCAAACTGTACACAAAATCCAACTGTAACAAATAGAGAACCAATATGTTCCTGTCAGATTTATGGCCATTTATTTGCATAATCTCCTCGTCGTACCACGTCTCACCTTTGCAAATATATCAGTATTTGCAAACATGCCATTAAGCTTCAAAAGTAGTAATAATTATTGTATACGTGTTACTATTTAAAATTCATAGCAAGCAAATACAATATGGAAATCAACTAAGCCACATCGATCTTCAAAAGCTAAAATAAAATGGATATTAATATAAATTAATTTTAAAATGGGATGTGGTGGAATGTGAATGATAGCAAATTTATCTCCTATCATAAATTGATTCATACAACACAGGCTGGTAAATGTTCCCACGTTCTACTATATTTTCTATATACCTAACTTTTTCCTATTTCAGGCAAACAGTACGATGACATGCTTAATCTACGTTGTTTCTAGTTGTTTGCTTGACTTATGATTAATGTCCTAAACAGCTGGTGAACTTGTAGGAACGGGATCTAATTTTTTTGGTAAAGTGGGCTCCGGATCACTCCGTTCGATGATAAGTGTTCTACCTTGAGGCAGGCTTATCATACGAAAGCCCCTGACCAAGGTAAACAGATGGTGGTTTGCAACTCCCTCTCATCAGTTTGAGATTATTTTATTAAAAAAAAAGTAAAAAACTCAAGTGAATGATCTCAAAATGTGTACTCGGTTGTCTTTTTTTTTGGAGGGGGGTCTCTGATTACGAATCTGAAGTCAGAGTTGCAAACTCCCTTCATCCCCTATTCGTCAAATAGCCTGTATATCATGTTACAATCAAGATGAATACCATGTCCATGGTTCTTTGGGTCGCTGATTACGAATTTGAAGTCAGAGTTGCAAAATTTAACCCCCTTAACAACATTTTAACATTTTAGCGTATACTTAAATGATAATTGTTTTTAATTGAATATGATGATGATGTTTTCAATGAATAATTCCTGATTGCATTTTGGGCGGCCATTTTGAATCCAAGATGGTGACTCTTTCATCATATTGTAATATTTACGTTAATTACTCATGATGATACACCTTTATGACAAATTTCTTTTCTTTAGCTAAAACGGCGTGGAAAATTGATTTTTGGGTCGCCATTTTGGATCTAAGATGGTGTCTTTCGAAACATTAATTCTATTTTATTTGATTATGATCTGCTTCAATCAATTGGTCAGGTCAGCTTTTTTGGAATCGGCTGCACTGTGCGGCGAAAGGGGAGAAAAAAAAAACGGTACGGCTGAAGTCTGTGGACATGCAGGCAGCGATATCAGATAACGGATATACACATTAAATGAAACATATTACGATTTAAATAAAATAGGATGCATTGGGTGCATCCATTCTAGAATCCGATCAATGAGCCTAACAACAACAACAATGGGTGCATCAACAATAATTTCTCTTGCCTTTACATTTACCTAAAACGCAGAAAATATCGTACATTATATAATTAAATTGAATTATCTTTTATCTGACAACTTCTATTCTAGATCAACCACGTTTACGGGATGACGTCCTTCGGCGATCACTCTTCCGTAGGTATAAGGTAGCGCTCAGGGCCTTAGTTAAGGTAGCATTCCGGCATTCGCCTGGTGAAAAACTTAGGGAAGACCTGGCAAACCTCGGTTAAGATGGTCGGCCGCGGGGTTCGATCCCGTGCGCCTCACCACTGTCGATCGGAAGTCCGCAATGTTACCGCCTGGATTATGGAGGCTTGGTAGATTAGGCCTATTGGCCAAAGATGCCAGCTCAGCTTGATCACTATTATAAATAACATATATTATAGCCGCAAACATATACCATCAAAACAATCTTACAAGAGAGAGTGAATGACAGGAAAAAGACCATTAAAAAGGTACTATACACTGTAGCCCTTACTTGATGACACTCAAAGGGAAAGTACCACATTCCAGTAAAAAAATATTGGAAAATGAGAGAAATCTTTTAAATATTCACATTTAGCGACCTGAACTAAAATTTGTCTATCAGAAAATTCCATAACAAATATTGCAGCGTTGCATAGCAGGGAATAAACAACAAAAGTACAATTTTTGGAAATTCTATTCTGTATAAGAAAAATAATTTGATTCCCGCCAAGATTTTTAACAAACCACCAATACGCTAAAACACAGTAAAAGTAGCTACATACCTGAAAGAAATCTTGTGCAAGAGAGTTATCGCTGATATTTTGACCTTCCATTGTCCTATTCTATGTGTAATAATTATTAATTGCTAATAAACACCGCCCTCAATACTCACGACCAATACAGGAACTGTAAGATGTTTTCTTCACACGCAATCACTTATCATAAGCTCTCTTCACGACAAATCAGAAAACGTCCACACATTTACCAGCATACTCCTTTTTATATAAATCTACAAATAATTATTTTTTAAAAAAATCAAAAAACGGTATTAATCAGTCGGTTACACTCTTATGACTTATTTGGTTTCGAAGACACTTATCATTTGTTGTACGTACAAGTATATTTTTTCAACTCAACTCACGAACGCACAGATGAAACTACACTGAACCACTTCACTATACAGCTATCATGCTGCTCACGGAAGTACGTCCCATTTTTCAGACTCCGACAGTGTTGCCAACAGAGCTATTAAAAAATACAACGAGGAAAAAAGGTACACTGCATTTAAGTGTTGAAAACAACCAATAATAAATTCTTGCTTCTCGAAGTAGGGCATGATGCTGAAGAGCTTTACACGTTTATGTTTTCAGAATGGAGACCAGGCCTTGCCTGTGACCTTCAAGTATAGTATTTCAATCATTAAAACATTTTACACTACAAACGAGTTTTCTGTTGAAATTTATTTTGTTTGAGGGTAGTGTGATTGAAAGAACAATAACATGATGAATGTAATGAATATATACTTCAGCAAACCTTAATTAGCCTCAAAGCGCTCCGTGCCACTTCTCCGTTTCGTCTGCCGCCGAAAGGAAAGTTGTTCTCTGTTCGATACAAGGACCCCAATTTTATTTTAAAATATTAATCTTATTTTATGTTTAGTTGCTATATTCCAATTTTATAACTCCCTTTTTTTTAACAAACAATTTAAAACATTTTCAAGGAAGTCAACACACCTACACAGTAAAAAATGGCTGTGTTAATTCAACACAATGCGGTGTCCCAGCATGACTACCACTTTTGTGTGTTAAATCAACACAACACACGGTGTTGATTTCGGTACTGTAAAAAAAAAGTTAAGCCAGCAACTAGATTTGAACATGGGTTGCTCAGTTAGAAGTTCAGCGCCTTACCGACTTCGCTAAATTGTCAGACGGATAGACCACTAGATTGAAACAATATAGAGGCTAAAAAAATATTGCTGAACCCCAAACACAAACAAAGTTACTCTCACGACTTATGTCATGATTCAATCACTTTTCAATGGCTGGGGATTGTGATCCCTAATGAACAATGGAGAATATGTTCCATTTCTATGAAAGCAAGCGCAACATTTGACATTTTCTTACGATAAGAAGGCAGTAATGCTGCTCAAGTGTTTCGCTGTCGCCATCTTGCTTGCTTTCATAGAAATGGAATATTCTCAATGAATGGGAATTCTGGTTCTCAACTGACAAATAGGAAGTGATTAAACCATGGGATAAGTCGTGCAAGTAACTTAGTTTGTTTTGGGGGCTCAGTAACATATATTTGATAGAATACACTGTTTAAATCTATAGTGTAGTCGTTTAATTCAAATGTTGTTCAGTAAATATCGTTTGCATCTAGTGCCTTTTCTGTCTGACGATTTAGCGAAGTCAGTAAGACGCTCGACGTCTAACTGAGCAACCCATGTTCAAATCTCGCTTCAATCGTAACTTTTTTTTTTCACAGTACCGAAATTAACACCGTGTGTTGTGTTGATTTAACACACAAAAGTGGTAGTCACGCTGGGACACCGCATTGTGTTGAATTAACACAACTATTTTTTACAGTGTACAAATGCGGATGCTAATAACACAAACATTAAGTAAAATAACCTAACATACCCAGCCCTTAACGTTCAGTGGTTACGGTAGCGGACTTCGGAAAACTATTGAGGTGGTATGCAGGTTCGAGTCCTGCTACCGGCGAATCCTCACTAAGGTTTTCCAAACGTTTTTATCAGTTACACCAGACATTGTCGAGATGACACATAAACTACAACCTTTACTACTCATGTCTCACACGAACGCTCGCCGAGGGCCAGACCAAATTGGACAAAATTTATATTTGCTTCGAAAATTCGTTACAACATTTAAAACATCAAGGAACACATTCCTAATGCCCAGATTCAGAGACATCCTTAAGATTACACACTACGAGTACAAAATAGGGAAATTAAGACGGCCTGAGATGCCTAATAGGTGTGTTCGGAAGTTCGAGGGCCGCGGTGGCTCAATGCTAAAGCGCTCACGCTTGGGGCTGTCGGTTCGATCCCACTTCGTGCTACGTGGTTTTTGTGGTGTACAAACACCGTGTACATGGGTACTCCCGTTTCCTCCCACTTTCTTCATTCCACCAATCATCCCATCATCCTCCATCCGGCCTGTGCCAAAGTTGCCTAAACTTTTAGGCTAAAGGCTTTAAAAATTAAATTCAACTTCAAAATTCGAACTTTCCGAAACAGAATTTCAACATAAGGATTTGAATTTTATTTATGGCATTTAAAGTCAGGCTCAGACGATCATTGTTAAGAATTCCTTACACTGTATTACATCTTATCCAGCAAGTGTTAATTGTTCTGAAAATAACATGTCTTGTTAAACTGTCTGCTGGCGGTGAACCGTTCTGTTCTATATTTGGTGATGACGACGGACATTTTAAAATTCCGACACTACAGAATTCCGCAATGCCGACTTTCCAGAATCGCAAAAAAATGGCATTTCGATTCCGGAACCCTGATTTCCGCTACGGAATATTCCGAAATCTCGAACATTCCTAATGCCTAATGGCCATAAATTAAATTAAATTAAATTCAGTGAGAGAAACATACCTTTAAGGAGTCGGTTCACTCGTTAGATCTGATCCATAAATACAAGACAGACCATCTCACCCACCACTGAAAAGTTTTAGCTTTTCGTTAACACTTTATACTAAATAGACAAATAATCCAGAATAAATGTAATTTTTTCTTCTAAATTCATCGTTAACTTATCCAACATCAGTCAATGCTTTTAAATTGTAAAAAAGAAATTGAGAAATAAACGCCACACATGTTCAGAGAAGCTTGCTTGAGAGACGACAAAATTGTAACACCTTGCTTAAATCCCATGCATAACATATTAATCGACTTTTGTCAATACACTACATTCAATTTGACTTAACTATGATGTTATTTATGTATCCTTTCATTCTCTCTATGATGATTCAGACTTTAATTACAACTTGATACAGTTAGCAAATATTGATTTTTATCATTTTCATGCCACTTACCTAAAACACCTAAAACAGCCTATTAAATAAAAAGTAAAAATAAATAAACTCAAAATTTTAAACTGACGAACGCCAAACTATATTTCCTTCATAATAAAATACAATTGTTTAAAGTGAAGCTGTAAAACAATAATAGCACAACCGTCAAGGAATAAATAACACATGAACAACTTGGGTACAATAAATACTGATACAATAACAGTGTTACTAAAGCGAAAAACAAAACACATTTAAATAATGTTTAAACTTTGATGATTTGATTACATTATTAAAAAGCAATAAAATTAAATGGCTGTAAATAATATCCAACCACAGTTCAACCACTTCGCAGTAATAAAACACAATGCAACGTGCACAAGAGCATGATCAGAACACCATTCAGTTTCCAGTATCTCAAATTTATACTTAAATACGTTTATACATGCATTAAGTACTGTATAGGTGTTAATGCGTACGTAATGTACGATTATGTCCAGTGCGAGAAAGCATGCAAAATATACATAAATAAACCCAGAGGAAGTCGAAAAAAATGCGAAGGACTTGAAATCCTACTCCAGGCTTTCTTAAGGACGATGACTGGCCATGTTTTACAATCCTAATCGAGTTTCTTCGAACAGGACTAAGTGAGTTTCGAACTACAATCTGGTTAGCATTTACCTAGTAATTTCCCATCTGTCGCAAGGTAGCAGAATGTATATACATCCGTTGACTGAGCAATTCTCTGAAAATAACAAAGCAGTAGGATGAACTATGCTTGCACTGTTTGACAGGGTTCATTAATCGTTAATTCGTTAATACTGATATTTCTGACAATGGTCTGACGCCGTTTCACCTTTTATTTTATCTTCTAGTATGGAAGTAAAAGAGTTATACCCAAAAGAATACATCATTAACGTAAGTTATATGACCCATCTCCCACCCCCCTGTCGTGATCTAATAGTCATAGTCACGAATTCGGAGCGGGAAGCACGCAGATTCGAGTTCTGCTTCCAGTCATGCTGATTTAGGTTATCCAGGCATTTCCTGTTTTACCTCCCAAATTTTGAGGACCCTGACCGCTATTTTATCCTTCCCTGCCTACGGAAGTGCTCGCCGAGGAACGCCATTCCACATATATGACGAGCTTATGCCATTGTTGCTTCTCTGGTCCATAAAGAAGTTTTCTGGAGCGATAAACAAAACAAAAGAAAAGTTTTATTGGTGGTATCATATGATATTGTTAATACACTATTACTCAAGGTTGGCAACAACTGTTGCTATAATCTGATAAGGCTCGTGCTCTTAACAAGCAAAATATGATTACCTCCGCAAACGTTATCTGTATATTTTAATTTGTTTACTTGCTGATAAGTAATGTCAAAATAATCGTGCATGTTGTTTAACTGTGTCCTGATACGTGATTTCGTTCTCATACTTATTAGTTACCAAAGGATACATTCATAGGGAACAAGTTCAGTAAAAAGAAGATACTTTTATTTGTATTGTTGCATGTTGAAAATATTCGATTTATGTTGCATTTGTAATGTAAGACTTCGTGAATATTGTCCTTTGAGTTAAGTATTGTATAACTTCTTGAAGTTGGGAAAGAGAGTGCACATTGGGCTAAATCTGATGAGCATAGCGGGTGGGGAAGCAATTCGAACTTTAATTCGTTGATTTTAGCCATCATCACAATAACATTCTTGATCGACATTGTTTTTAGTCAGATGTAAATAAAACATGGGATACAGCTTTCGCACAGTGTTGTCGTGGGCACAGCATGATTTCCACTTTTACATATCTTCAAACAATGCTTGGGGCATTTATTTCGGTGAGCTGTCAAACAAAATAACTGACTGATTGACTTAAAATTTGAAACACACATGAAATATGAAACAATGCAACAATATCAAAATATTGAGCATGGTGTGATTTTTAGGTGAGGCGCGCAGCTTTCAACCTACCCTCGTAGGGAAAATTTTACTGTTATGTTTCATGAGTGTTAATGTGTGTTTTTTTTGCTGATTGCTTTGATATAACAGCAATAGAGTTTATACCTTAATATTGTGTATTAATCTGCTTTCAACAGAATATTCTATATAATTCCTGTTTATCTTTTCTTCGTAGAAGAACGTAGACCCTTGATGTTTCCGTGGTGAAAGTGTGATCATGTCTAGGTTACATATGCTTGGGTTACTTTGGTTCTTTCTATTCGGTAGTACAATGCAACCGGACTTAATGAATGTGATCTATGCGTTAGAAGTGTCGAGGCAAGGCTGACGTGCTCGTATTACAATGCTCTACAACTTTAATTATCAATAAAAGCTTAATTAATAACAGTCTCACAAACTGGAAAACTAAAAATTAATAATTAACTGTAGTATGGCGTGTTTGCTTGTTACTCATTCGTCACAAGGTTTGTCGGGATACAAAAAACAACTTAAAATTTAATGCATGAATAATGATAACAACTAAAACATACAACGTCAGTATGTCTTTGCTATTCCGTATGCAGCGAACTCAACAGTTTTTTAGTTTCACATCTTAACCAACAAAGTAGACAAACTGGTTGCTGCATTTAAAAAAAACCACACACACACAAGACCATATCATACGAACAAGAAACACTGTACGTGTGATAAATAGCATTAAACACTGTCGAGTAGTTCGTTAATCTAAAATGCAACTTGTTCACATAAACCTTAGTAGCTGACACTCATTCAACCACTGAGACCGAACAGATGTGAGTAGAATTGAATACAGGGACTGACAGCATGTAAACTATTAATAAAGAGTGACGAAAAAAAAAAGGATTAATCTGACAAATCAGATTAAGGTACTATATTTACATTTCTACAGTTGTTGTCCAAGTGTTATATTTTTGACCAGTTTCACTGACATAAATGCCACCCAGCAATCAATCTGTTTCATCCTTCAAAATGCTTCAGAAGTACAGACAATATTCCTTCACAGAACAAGGACAATTACGAGCACTACTTTCCCCTCCCTTCTACGCAGAATAAAAGTTTTGAACGCAAACACGCTGTACTGTAAGGTATTGTACACCACACAAACGTGAAGGTGACAATGAAATTCAACTTAGACACCATGAAAACATCTTTTTTTTTAAATAATAATAATAATAAAATAGTTATTACCTAAATTGTTTGCCAGAGTTTGCCATGCAGGGCTACCAAAAGATAACTTTTTTAACTTCGATCACTCAAGGTGAACGTTGGTAAGTACGGAATTACCAAGAGCCATCGAATTAAAATTTTCGTCACCAGGTGGATTTCGAAGCGCTGCCTGCATTCAGCCTGATAGTTGAAACTCGACAACTCTTGGATATGCTGAGGTTGTGCAAAATGCAACGTATCACAAAATTCTCAACCTTTACCCTACACTGCGATATAACACTAAAACACACTATACCCGAAGAATTTAATACTTCCAGAAGTAGTGCCATTAATTACCTATTTGTAAATCTGTAAATCAACTGTGTCACGCGTTGCTTGATTCACTATGAGTTCTGAGCTAGTTCCTATTTTCGAGATGTACTGGCATTTATGGCTTACGTTTTAAAAAGTGAAATTCCGAGAATGGAGAAATGATAAGGAAGTCTTTATTTTAGATACCGTTTCCCTTCTATTACTGAAGAAAATCTGTAACATTAGCCAGGGTACTACTGTGTGAGTCATGAGCATGTCCAGCAGGAATCAAACACACTTAATCTCTTAATAACTTAATCGTATGTATCCTAAAAGACAATCAAAACCGCTGACACGTTTTCAACTTATGTGAATTACTGGAAATACTCCAGCATGTCAAATTGCATAAAACTTTTAATAACTATTTTTCTCCTAAGTTATATAATAACATATTTTTTTGCGACTGACTAACAACGGAAATGAGTAACAATAGATAACAGATTACGGGGAAAAGCTCTGTATAAGGATTAAAATGCTCAAAATATAGTAGCACCTTCAAGGAAAGTCCCCATTTCGTTAACTTGAACATACTCTCAATTACATTTAAACAGTGTAACACGATGCCAGTGCTGAAAGAAGACTGACTGACCCTCTTTTTCAGAAGGAGAGTTCCTGCAGCACGCAGCTACGTCTGATGGAACCTTTATTAAAGGCGCTGCTACAAATTAAGTAAATGGTGATCTATGATCCATATTACTCCACACGACCAGGGAGCACCTTGAGTAGTAAAAAAGTTTCTAACAGCAATAACGGACATGCGTCGTTCATCTCCAAGCTCCGACTCGCGTTTCTCCTTTTTTCATGCACTCTTATTGCAGACAGATTCATGCATAAAAGAAGACTGCAGTATAAGAATTGCTTAAACCTCCAAACAATAACGACTCACGCTTAATATATCTGACATTTTGAAGAAAATCGAAACAGAATTAAGACAACTGAGGCGTATGCGCTAACAAAAGTCTATGTGCTATCTTTTAATATGGCACATAGACTTTTGTTCGCACTTACGCCTCAATTGTATTAACATTATTTGTAAGAAAATATTGAAAAAATACAATCTTCCTGCAAAATCTTTCACTTATGTAGTGATATATGTGCAAAACGAAAACACATTTTTAAAAGTAAAATCGTGAAGCATGGAAGTCGGAAAGACATACCTACAATATACTTTTATATATTAATAACGCATTCTGATCTCGTTTGTACAACTGGCCCTAAAGTTCTTTTTCCTTCTTTCTTTCTTTTCGTAATAACTTCGGAATAGATGGACTGATTGTGTACGTTTTCATAAACTTAACAGAGCGTGGGCATCTATGAGTTACAGAAAACGGTACAGAAATCCGCTGAAAATTACACAGAAAAAATTATCGTTGTCATGATCGAGACGTGAACCAGGATCTCCCAGTCGTTGGTTGGTTGCACTGTAAAAAAAATTGGAAACATTGTCTGGCATATCTAGTAAATTTCAGACATATGTATTTACAATGTTTCCGATGTATCTGAAACGTGTCGGTCAAAAACACCCGAGAGATTTATTTTGCATGGTTGGAGGTATTTATGTCCCCATGGCAGAAGAAGTCCTTCTACCATGCATTTTCCCCTTCCAGTGCACCGTGGCTTTCGCACATGCGCACGAAGAGAAAACAGTTTCTTATCGTAATCGAACATGCAATTCTGATCAAGTGTTTGCTGCCGTCATTTTAATCACGTATTTTAAAGAAATGGGAAATATTCTCAGTGAATGGGGATTGCAATCCCTTCTTGACAAATAGAAAAAGTTTAAGAACATGACGTAACCCGTGGAAGTAACTTTCTTTACGTTTTCGAGTATCATATTTCTGACCTTCTATACTGTTTTGATGTATTGAGTTCTTCAGTAGCGATTTAGTCCAATCGCTAAAACTATATATGGACATGTAACTAAAGAACTCGTGTTCAAATCTTGCTTCAGGCTTCTATTTTGTTCCTTTTTCTTTTCCTGAAATCTGCAAGTTACTGTTTTTTTTTTTTTTTTTTTTTTAGCCTAGTTACATGAAATTTCCAGGCAGCTATAGTTCCCCAGCTTTCTCCAGGAATGTCTCCGAAAATTCTTAACAGTGTGGGCATTCTGCCATTGTACCATCATGGCATTGTATCTTCTTTTTATGTGGAATATCCTACCTATACGCAGAAAACTGGTGTTGTGGTGGATATAATACAATGTATGTGGGGTTTCTTGGGGTTCTCCCGTTTTCTCCCACTTTCTTCATTCTAAGAATTCTTCCATCATTATCGCCTTGGCCAGGGCCAAAGTTGCCTAAAGACCTTACATAAAATTCAAAAACGAAAACTGATCCTGCCGTGATGGTACAACAATAGAATACTCATAGGTAACTGAAATCAGGATTCGTGATCCGGTTACGAAAACGACCTGCTTTTCTGTGTACATTTTAGTTACCTTAAATAGTTACAACACCCAGATATACACAGCTGGAGTAAAAAGTAAACCATTGTAGGACATACATACGTAAACAGGCCAAACAGTACATGTTAGACCTTGAACCGCTAGCTTTGCGGTTTCTCTCTATTTACTATAATCTCAATTTAGTATAAAAAGTGAAAACGCGGAAGGAATTCTAGTACTATTATTTATAATTAGAGTTGAGAAACACTTACTTCTCACGATTTAATTGAGTAATTAGTGTAATTAGATTTTCCTCAATTATAGCAGGCAAATGTTGGGATGGTGCCTAGTAGAATTCTTCTAGATTTCCACGTTTTACTACAAAGCTGACGTTTGAGTCAACTGAGATAAAAACAATGGGCTTTAAAACTCTTAAGAACAAGAATTCTTACGGTAAACAAAATAATAATACTCTACTACAGGTCAAAGTCGTCCATCTCGGAATGATATTAACACAATGATAGAGTTTCGCAAAAATCATACTTTGGCTCCCATACTACATCATCAACATGGATTTCCATTCTTAGCAGTTTAATGTGCAATGCCTTGTCTCAAAATAAATTTCACATCACAGTGGGTATCACATTGCGTTAGTCCCCAACACTTCAAACCTTCACTCACTATTGCAGTTCACGATCTAATGAGTCCTCCTGTTATCTTCTACATTTCAGCCTCCAAACCAGTAAATCTTAATAAACTTCACATTGTGATTCTTCGGGAACTATTTTAGAATGTTTGTTCCAACTACTTGTATGACTACTTCTATATTCACATTAGTTATAAACAGATTAATCAATGGCATAATGTAATTCCACAAATTCATATTAATATTCTCTTCCAGGATCTTCCAAATTTTCAATTTCTGCTTAACTTTCGCCTGGATATCATGCAAGTCTTCTTGAAAGATTTCCATAAGATATTATGTTATAACAACATTAAGAATTCCTTCGAAAATAGAACAAATGTAATCTGAAACAGAGAGAAATCAGAACTGCTCTTGTTAAGAGGCACAGAAAAAAAAAATGAAATCTGTGTTTCATAAATTAATGCAGACATCACCATTCTCTTTATGAACAAAATTGGGATACACCTTTAACTGATAATACTTTCCAACTATTTTTGAAGTTACCAGACAAATTTCACAAGGTACTATAAAAGTTACTAACTTTTATACATACAAACTATACAGAAAGTTGTATTAGAGATATGAGAGATAGAATCATCATCCTTCTTTCCGAAATATATCGAGTAGTTGCTCTTATTTCTCGCTTCCGTCTTATCCAATGTTAGACAAAATTCCGGTAAGATTTCTAGGAAGAAAGTTAATACCAGTTAAAAGCTCCCATCACTTCTAACTAAAACAACAAACTTTTCTGCAATTTTGACACAAAGCACGATAGTTATGTTGATTTCCTTCACTCTCGGAAAGATTGGGTTAGGAACACACGTGGCAACTTGTATCCCAACAGCACAGAAACCACAGTGCAGCAGTGCATATATCTCACTGCATGTAAGCCAAGGAAAAGCTCTATATCACGCCGAAAAACATCTACTTAGACCAAGTAACACACACAGGAGACTTGTAACTATCCTCATATGCATTTGAACTTAGACACGAGCTTCTACCTGAAGAGTATAAATAACAACTTTGTATTCCTTTTTCTGTTCTTTTTTTGTCTCTATTACTCCCTCATAGTTTTCAAAAACCGCCACTGATCCTTCTCTGGTAGAGGTATTTCTGTACAAATGGATTAGCTTTCATGGTAAACTTTCTAAGTTCCCTCCCTCCACTTTAGCATCCTATATCCTTCTCGAAGATTACAAGAGGGGATCGAGATTACTTTCTAGGACCGTCGTGGAGAAGTAATTTCCCAAAACAGCTCGACATCATCATTTTCTTGACTGCCAACTCTACCTTCCTCCCCGCAACCAATAAACTCTCAAAAAAAGGAAAAATGTACTCCCCAACTCCCACCTCCCAACGATGCCACCACGAAAAACTTGTGTAAAATCATGAAAATAATGAACTCGAAGGCATGGACTTCAAGTGCTGCGTTCTCACAAATTAGTGTGCTATAAAAATGGCGGAATACCTCCCGCGAGACATGCCTTAGCTTGGGTTGGCAAATTCAACAGAAAAATAACAGGTCTCCTGGGGAGTCGCAACATACAACTCCCTACGATATCACCTTTTCCATTATTTAAAAAGCATTTATAGTAAAGCTGCAATTATGGCTCCCATGTTCTGCCAGCTTTATATATATTCAGTGAGATGAAATGTGAAAAGAGAGGGTTGTTAACAAAACTTAAGTGTACATACACATTGACAACGTAACAGTGTAAAAGACAAACTAACGTTTTTATCCTTTCCTAACACTACTTTCAATCTAAGATTAATTACGGCGTTTCTTGCAAATTCATCAATCACTTAGTTGGTTCTCAATTTACTTACTCAATACCAACAAAATTCCTGATATAGAATGTTGATATAATCAGCACCAAATGTTCAACCAGAATGTTGCACAGGACATATTTTGTCACTAGTTTATTTATGAAAACAAGTGGTGACTTATTTACCACTCATTAAAATTATTTAAACACTTTTTCTTGCCATGATATATACAAGTTCATCTATAAGACGCCACGACTATCATATAGAGAATACAGGAAGTGCATCCTCACATAGCAGGAAACTAATGTTAAATATGACGAATAAAGTGAATATTTTCTTTAATTGCTTTCGATAACATTCGATTTTGCTGTTTTCGCTACGTCATAGTTAAGCATGCACCTACCTTTCCGGTGATTGATTTGAGCTATGATTTTCTAACTCAATGATTTCTAGCAATGTTCAAAAACTGAATCGCGTTAGAGGTAATTGTAGACAAATTCAGCCCAAGAAAAAACAATACAGGAGTCGAAATGTGTAATTCTTTTAGTTACATTAATAATTTAATATGAATTCCTTACAGTTGCCAGGCCAACGATCTTGTTCGGACGACATACTGTTTGGACAGAAAGCAGGCACGATACTGGTTATGTAACTCAATTGTATGAATTATGAAGTGTTTTAAAGATTTAATTTTTTATGTGATATTTGAATGACAGCAGCAAATTAGAACATTATAGACAGCGCAGTCAATAATGAACTCATTCAAACACGTATTGCTTCATACCATTGAGTTTCATAACCAATATCGTGTCCGCTTTCCGAAAATGTAATATTGTTTTCCGTCTTCCTACCGAAAACTTCCGTCGAGAAAAGTGGGAAACTATTTCCACATTCTCAATTCACCTTCACGATGTGATAGTTTGTGTTCAGAATACTTCCACTAAAACAACAGACAGTATCACATTGTCATTCTAAATATTGACAGCAAGACTAGGTAACAAAATTTAAGTTTATTTAGTAATTTAACAAGTCTAAAATAATTATACAGTATACAAGTTATACACAGCTTCTACACTATCTTTAACAATCTTTCCATCTTGCACAAGCAGAAAACAAGCCCAAAGAAAACAAATGTATACTTTACTGTGAAACTGCTGTAAGTTTACTACAATTTCTCACCATATTATTATTTATTTATACTCAAACTGCTACTTTAAAACTCAACAAATCAATTGCAATACAGCAAACAAATTACTATCGAGTTTAGACATGAGCTAACTTTACAAGCTGAATCAAAGTTTCGCAGAACAGCCACATTTCATAAATATGATACAAACATTATTTGCCAATAGCTACCCATACAAATATGACAATTCTGCCGTTACAAGAAGGAAGTTAAATATTTGTAACCTAGCAGTAAAAGTAAAAAAATAATTACTAAAGGCTGATGGAGACTGCCTCTTTGAGTCAAATATACCATAGATTATTATTGAGGCGAATATATTATGTTGATTTAATTTGGATTTTTTTGCTGGCTGTACAACCAGGTAACATTTTTTTAGTGCAATTTAAAAAAAAAGGTAAGCATACTTTAACTTTTTAACATTTAGTTTTTACTTTTAAAATATTGCGTGCAACCTTGAGAGCAGGCGACTCCAGGAAGCAGTAAAGACTGGTGGATTGCAGAACTGCCAGGCGGTCGTGCAAAATAGTGAAGTTGTAAAATCAGAAGGTAGCCGTCTTCATTTTCGAAATTTAAAATGTTTAACTCCAGAGGAGAGCCCAGAACCCTTCGAAATTGGATAGATGCATGAAACGGGATATACTCCTCGCCGATAAAGTCAATAACAAATTAAACTAATTTGCACAGCATCCCGTAATTCATCATGAAATTAACACAATGAACGAAAATATCCCACATTCTATGATTAAAAAAAACTAGAGATTCAACCAGAAAATTAAAAAAACAACCTGGATCGTTTGTGTATGTTCCCAATATAGAAAAACCTCTATTGTCACTACGGTATGTATAAACTTAGTAAATACTTGACAAAAGAGATAAAACTTTGCCTTATCCGTAACTTCGTTTTATCTATGTCTGCTAACTGTGATGATGATTACGGAGAGGTTCAACTTTTCTAAGGTAACACTCCAACAAAAATTGTGTAAGATTTCAGTGCTTTCATAAATCAGAACATGTCCTACCACAGCCGAATACGACGAAGGTGGCAGGTCCTTCAAGGCAAGAACGGCCATCTCATTTCGTCCGCTCTTGCTCCAGCGTACGATTTCTCGTCCTTAAAATTGCCAAGAAGTTGCATGTACCTCTATACGTTACATCCATGCGTTCACATTACTTCACATGGACTTTCCAACACATAATCTGATCAGTTTGTTAATTATAAGCACCGTTAAAACAAATTTATTTACCACTTTAGTTATTTGCTTCACAATAATAAATCTTCTTTCCATTAGTACTACATTATAAAAAAAGTTTCAATTCAAAAACTAAATGCTAAATATTAAGCTTCCAAAAACAATAGTAAGTTTTTCCCCTATAGTACAAAGACAAGACATGTGTTTTACTATAAGTTCAATTGGTAGTTTTGAATTTTAGTACAGACACACACTAAATAATCGAACAACATTTCAGAACAATTCAATAGCTAGAGGAAAATTATTAACAGAGAGAAGCGATCGATTCATCAACCAAATATACTCACTGCATACCAATTGCTCTCATATTCCCGGAAAGTGAGACAGGGAATTAGGAAAACATGCATTCGACAGCAATTTTTAAATAATTTTCAATGTGTCCTATCGTTTATGCCAATCACGATGAACAAACTTCGTTACGATAATGTTTGCTTACAACATTATATATAGAAAGAGTACATCATCAATATTTTTCAACTCATCACAATAACAGTTACCACGGCAGAAAATAAATGACAGTTTCCGACTTGATGCACTGCATTTTCTATTAACCAATCTAGACGGGATATCAAAAATTCACCAGCGAACAAGAACGAAATGTTTGGTTTTATGTCACTCCAAGCCTCGGGATTCCACCTCTCTCCAACGTCAAACCATGCTTCACTTTATTGCGCTATAAAGTATACATTTCTGCCTATTACTTGTCGCTCAATTCTATTAAAAAGTTTCACAACATAAACAGTGGTTGTAGAGGTATAGTAGATGTGTGAGATATTTTTCTGTTATATTACGAAAACCGACCCTCCCAAAATTTTTAGATTCCTAACAAATATTTCACAAACGAACTAAACTCTCAACACGTAGATGAGTTTTTAATGAAGTTAGAGAGTTTTCTATGCTGGAGCCCTCGACTCGTACTGCTCTTAGTGGCTTCAATTGTATGCCATCACGAAAGGATAATGCCACATGGGTCTTGTTACATGACGTTAATGGCTACCACATATCCTTTTTCCTCCACTCATATACTTACTAATGTTGCCTTGCTGAATTCCCAGAGTGAACTCGAGGAAACAAAGTTTAAAGTTAGTACCAAGCACGTTATTTTCAGAATGAATACTTCTACATGTATTGTAGGTTTGAAGTTTTTTTTTGTTTTTTTTGGTAACTTTTACAGCAGTCAAATACCCAATTAGTCTCACTTTAAAAATAATGCGATTAGCCTACCTTTTCTTTAATTTTCGATGATTATAGTACGTTATAAGCTCGTAGCATTAATATCACAGTAACTTGGAATCATTAACGCCTCATTGATGTCACTGATAATTTATCGTGGATGCTTGGTGAACCTCGTCACATGAGTGAAATAAACATAAATGCTTTTACACAATCTTACTATTGGTAAGTAGGCCAACTTAACCATGTTAACCCTCGCCCATCCAGAGTAAA
Organism: Lepisma saccharinum; assembly: GCA_022664845.1. Lineage (NCBI taxonomy): Eukaryota > Metazoa > Arthropoda > Insecta > Zygentoma > Lepismatidae > Lepisma > Lepisma saccharinum. The sequence goes on along the minus strand of JAGDQP010020128.1, from coordinate 5,105 downwards.
GTTTTCTAAACGTTTATGACCAGGAAAATGCCGGAATTGTACCTTAAGCTAGGTCCTACCGATACCAAAAGGACTTAATTAAAATTCAAAATTTTATATCTACTTTGCCCCATACGTATCATGCATAATAAAAGAAGGAAATACAAGTTAGAAATGTACAGCATTAGTATATTTGCTTGTGGCAGTTTATATACCAAGAAAGAAATATAAAAACTTTCAAAATGATAATTTGGTTTTCGGATCCCACACTGGGAACACTGCTATAGATAATCAATTGAAACTGAAACGAATTACATATTATTTCGAAAGATGGAGCAAACTTACAATAGACTACAAAATAATAATAATAATAAAAATAAAAACGAAGAAATTATTTTTTAAAAGGTGTTACATCTAACGTGTCACTAGTGCACGATAGTATGAGTGTATTTGAAATCCGGATTTGTTAAAGCTCTATCACACGTACACGAACATTGTACCATAATATTCGTCAACATCTCCCATGATTACAGGCTAAGCCTCAGAGGCTTAAGTAATCAGGAGACAATGGAAAATGTTGACGACAACTTTTCGTGACAATTCACATGATTATGACAATGGTCTGTATTCTACTGGACATATAATAATCTAGCACCACACTGGAAAGCTCAGCTCACAACGGTCGGTATCTACAACCATAATCCTATTCAGAAACAGGAGGAAAAGCCATGTAGTTATATTTTCTTCTCTACTTTTCACGTACTTGGTAAATCCACACTGAGTAGTAATGATCTCTACAGACCTTTCTCGTAAGCACATATTCTGCAGCTTTTATTAGGATCCTTATTACGATTACTTCGCACTAGAAGTAAGAGGTTTCGGGTTCGATCTCCGACGCAGTCCCAGATTCTTTAGCAGTATATTTTTCATCTTCTTTATTGTCTCCAGTGTTGTTTGTATCTCGTTTAATCTCTCCAGCATTTCCTCATTACGCATCATCCGTGTCCAGCTGGTTCCCTCCATTCTCTCTACTGACCACATTTCAAAGGCTTCCAATTTTCTCTCATCATTCTTTCGTACAGTTCACGTTTCGGCTCCACATAACACAAAACATTTAGTCCATTTTTTTCTCAACTCTTTGTTGATCGTGGTTGGGAAAAGAAACCATTTAGGAAGACCTAAACGTTGTTGGCGGACAATATTAGACGGAATCTTCGAGAGGTGGGTGTTCGTGATGAAAACTGGCTTGATCTTGTCCAGGATAGAATCCAACGCCGAACGTTTGTTATTGTGGCGATGAAGTTGCGAATTCCGTATTTGTTTGTTTGTTCATAGGTCCACACAAAAGGTTTATCTTCTTAATGGATGACCTATTCTATAATTACTTCAAATGAACTGACACTGTCCCATGTGTGATGTATGTTAATTCGATATTGCCATATTATGTTCCTTTCGATTAGAAATTTTACATCGGTCAGTTTCTATGAATTTAAGTGTACATTTCTGGATTGCGCACGCAGCTACGATCGAAGGCTCTACCCACTCTGAAAGATGAAGTCCCTTAGTGAAGGTCCCTTCTGATAGGGAAGGTAAGAGCCAAATCTGTACTTTCCATAACGGCATTCACCTGGTGGGAGAGAAAAACCTGAGACACCGGAGTAAAGGTAGCTGGCTGGCGTGATCCTGTTTCTATTTCTAAGCAGCAACCTTCACCACTATACCTAGGTGTTAGCGTTCATAATACAAGAAAATAACTTCTCGGTTTTGAAACCGGTTACGCTATTGCATTCAAAATAACGATGAAGATCTTTTCTTGTGAGTGCACCTGGAAAGGAAGACTTATGGAATTAGTATAAACACATAAAAGGAATCTCAGGTAATTCAGCTTCAGGTGCTAACTAATTTGAATTACTTCGTTCCTTGTTCAATGTTTGAGTTTGCATGTTGACAAAGCACAAGCTGCGTTTATTTTCCTCATTTTTTATAGGAAACACAGAAACCCCAAAGACTATGTCAATAGGTCAAAGAAAGTGGCTTCGAATGGAAGGTCTTTTGCAAGTCTTCTGATTCCTTCCGTGTCCCACATTACCTCTTCAACTCAAACGTTCGGAAACATGTTTTCTATTAGCCTTAAATATATGTACATCGTTTACATTATTATTTATCACCCGAGGTATCGCACAGAGAAGTAAAGGAAGAATACAAGGGTGAAAAGCACCTTTAAACGTACTGATCTCATAAGCAGTGATATTCTGTACCTTGCAATACCCAGTAAATGAAGTGCGTAACTCTTTCATTGTGAAATATGACAATTATATATAGAGTGTCCCAAAACTAGTGAAATCAGTTTGATTGATGGTAGCGAGGGAACTATAATATTAGTACCACACATAAAGTGGGGCATATATTTTAAGCTTATTCTTTCGAGATTCACATACACTGGGTATATAACACAACTACACTGTTCAGATAACCACCCAGCTTCCAGACATTCATGAAGTAGAGACGCTGGACTTTGGATGCTATATTCAAGTTAATTTTGTGGCAAACTGCGAATTTCACTATGGATGTGATTTTAAGAGCTTTAATTGTTCACTGTTTGTTCTTCTTCACATTTTCCTTGAGAAAGCTCCAGAAGAAAAGAAATCAAGAGCTGTGAGACTGGAAGATCTCGGAGATCAGGTTGAGGTAATCTTCCTACACCGAGAAACCATCAGTTACTAAAATGGCTCAAAATACGAAGTTTACCATTTTTCTTGGTTCAAAACTCTGTAATCAGTTTTTATTAAACTTCAATCCTCAGTTATTACTTAAACTCGGTGTTTGCATTCTGTTCAACTTTATAGTATTTTTGGTCCATTTTACTAACTAATGACTTCGGCCCGTCTCGAGTCCATTAGCTGTTAAGTTCCTAAAATCCACAAACATCCATGTCCCATCCGGGATTCGAACACGGGAACTTGGTGTCGCTGGCCTGACGATTCTGACCACATGGCTACCATTCTGTTCAAATTTAACTGGGTTTTGAAGTTCTTTCTCCACTTAGAATACAATGAAAAAGTTAATGTACAGAAATACGCATTCTTTCCAGTTGGAATTAGAAAAGGGGTTCAAACAAACAAATTAAAGGGACAGAATCAATGTCAGTTTTAATGTTCAGTTTCTATAAAATATACTGTATATTGCGCACTTTTAACTCACAAGCAAACATACACATTGAGCAAAACAAAACAAAAAATCTTCCGTCATGATTAGAATGTAAAAGTAAATGTGCACGCAAATTTTGGCCACTCGAGCGCAATTACTTTGGGAGATATCGATGATACTGCCTATAAAAAGTTATAAAAAAAAGTGTGAAAATATCCTTATGTTCTTAAAGACCACGGAGAAAAAAAAATCCATTAAAATCATCCTATGCTGGGAAACCGTTTTAGACATGGAGTTTGTGGACGCGAGTGGTGGCGTTTGAAAGGTCCGGATTCCCTGAGCACACCGGTGATGTCAGAAATCGGGCCCAGGTCCCGAGGCTCCAGTAATTGGGTCCCGAAGTTTTGGAGTGTGTCACAAACCTTTGCTGTGGCTTAAACTCAATACCTGATTGTGCGAGATAAAACCATCAACTCAACTATATAAAAAGAGACCAGCAATTCGAAAGATATAAATGTCCATCATATGTTTAAAAAATAAAATAATTGCTGAGCAAAGCAATACGTTTTAATTAAAACCTAAAAACGTGTAACAGTTTCACCAACTAACTACTTGGCTTCATTAGAGCCCAATACTTCCGGATCCCATTTCTGGGCCTTTGGGGCCCGGGCCCGATTTCTGACATCACCATTGTGCTCAGGGGATCCGGACCTTTCCAACGCCACCACCCGCGCCCAACAACTCCATCTAAAACGGTTTTCCTACATTAGAAAAATCGGCTCCATGCTCTTTATTTTGTGAAATTTATTATGCAATCCCGGGATTCAGTATGCAATCCCGGGAAGCAGTGAGGTTTGGTGGGTTGCGGAACACTCAGGCGTTAGGAGCAATTGACCAACAACTACAATAGGCAAATAGAAGGGACCCTAGCCCAAAAGTTCGGGACCCCATTTCTGGGGACCTACGGCCCGGGCGAGATTTCTGACATCACCGCTGTGCTCAGGGGACCCGGACCTTTCAAACGCCACCACCCACGTCCAGCAACTCCATGTCTAACACGACTTTCCTACCCGTAGGAGAATCGGCTACATACTCTTTCTAAAAGAAATGAAAGGCATACACACAGTAATGGGTGTTGGATGGAAGGTGCTACCTGTTGGAGGGTATGTTCTTTATGGCCGCCATCTTGAAGTCCGCCATCTTGAATCTTGATTCATTTTCTTAAATTGGAAGTCAGTTATTCTGGGCTAGGATTTTACGGGAAACATATTTCTGAAATCAGTTTTGCCATAAATGTATTAATGTGAGAGATACGGGTATGCAACACTAATATGGGTAATGATGCAATGACCTGAAAACATCCATTTCGTTTTGAAATAACGAAGGAATTGAAACACAAATGCATATAAACTGTTCTGGGTATAATGCCCTATCAACATGGATTTGTATCCATTTGGGTTTCATTTCTTCCGTTATTTCAGAACGAAACTGGTGTTTTCAGGCTATTACCCGCATAGAAGTAGCATATACCATTATCTCTCACAATAATACATTTATGGTAAAACTGGCTTCAGAAACGCATTATTCGTGAAATTCTAGCCCAGAACGACATATTACACGACTCACTTCCTATTTAAGAAAATGAATCGAGATTCAACATGGCGGACTTTAAGATGGCAGCCATGAAAAACATACCCTCCAAGGATCCAACAGATACGACCTTCCACACAGTACCCATTCATGTGTAGTGAATTTTCCTTTCATTTCTTTCAAAAATTTAAGAACATATTTCCACATTATATTATCACTTTCGATACGCAGAATTTGACTTTTAAATCATCGATATCTCCCAAAGTAATTGCGTTTGAGTGGCCAAAATTTGCTTGCGCACATATTTAGATATTCTAATCACGACGGAAGAAAAAACTATATAATTATTTTCTGCCCCATCCGTATGTTTGTTTGTCAAACAAATTATT
>JAGDQP010020127.1:3899-33780 GCA_022664845.1 Lepisma saccharinum | reverse complement strand
ACCGGCCGTTTGGCTTATAGAATTCGCAAGTTCATCGCCACAGTAACAAACGTTCGCCATTGGATTCTGTTCTGGGCAATATCAAGCCAGTTTTCATCACGAACACCTACTTCTCGAAGCTCTCTTTTAATATTGTCCTCCCAACGACGTCTCGGTCTCCCTAATGGCCCCCTACCATCCGGCCTTCCAACCAGGATAGAATATAATCTTCGTTTTTCCCCCATCCGAGCTACATGGCCTGCCCACCTTAGTCGTCGTGATTTCATTATTGTTACAACATCTGGTGAATCGTACAGTCCGTGGAGTTCTTCATTATGCAGTCTCCTCCACTCTCCAGTCATCTCGTCCCTTTTCGGCCCTCATATCTTTCTCAAAACCTTATTTTCAAATACACCTAATTTATGTTCATCTGCTAGGGTCGTACTCCAACTTTCGCAACCGTAAAGTAGTACCGGTAGAATAACCGTTCTGTATATCTTCAATTTGAATTTCAATTTAATTGAAGTTTTAACTTCTAGATTTGCTAATGACAATTTTGTTTTGGTGATGTTAGATTCGTTCAGACTGGTTTAGTTAAAATAGACAAGAATAAATGATCGTATCTTAATGTAGCAATACTTATCCTAAGCTGGGTTTGTTCGTAAAATTGCCATAATATATTCATTTCATAATTTGACATGACAAAAAGGACATACATACACATGTGTTTACTTACCACACAATACATACAGACAAAATGAAACACATATACTCAACTTTACATTTTCCTCGCATTTGAACTTGGTTATTCATAGGTGTTGAGTTCGTTGGCAAAATGGAGTAGGGGAAACGCCCTGGACATTGCAGTCCGAAAGCAAAGTAACGTGGGTTCAAATCCTGTTCAAGCCAAAGAATTTTTTACAAAGCAACCGTGAATAATCTAATCATCTCTTCTCATATAAAACGGAGAATATTTCCGACTGTGGAGTGGAGAAACTGAGTCACTATAGCGAGAAAGACAATTTGCGAATGTTGGTTGGGAAAGTTCAAATCAAGTCTCAGGGGGTTACGAGGAAAGTTAACAACACGTCATTGATCAGAAATATGCACTTTTCATGTTATTATTCTTAGAAAGAAACACCATAACATGTTAAGCAAGTTTTAGGTACTGTGGAGTATCGCTAGCGTGCGGGACTTCTAATTTGAAAACATGGGTTCGATTCCCCACCAGCCAGTTTCTTTTTCGCATACACTGAAGTATTCAAACAGATTTATCTCCGGGTTATGGAGAACCTACGTAGCATCACTGGTCAGAATCCGAGTAAACAGTGCGTGTGCTGTTTAGCATAATGATAATGTAATTTTCATGTTTTTCATTGGTCTCTTTCTCTTCCTCTCTTGGTTGCTGTATTGTTATCGTATCCTTGTTGCGTCTTTCTCTTCTTCGTCTCTCTATCTATTTATCTTTATTTTTCTCCTACTTTACACACACTCTCTCCTTTTGTGCGTCTTCCAGAGCCAATTTCGGGCCACTTTCGATGACCCGGTGATAGGGCCTGACCCAAACAAAAGTGAGCCGGTCTGGAAACCCTATTTAACTGGGAATTTCGGCGTCGTAGTTTTCTTGTTCTCGGGGTCACATCTCCGGTCCTGGTCTCCCCTTAAAGAAACATTGTTCAAACGGAATGAAATAATTAAAATCTCTCCTTCATCCTACGGGTTATCAAGTATAAATCGAATCAATGGGTCAGCATGGCCTACAGCATCTACTGTTTTTTTTTACAATCAGTGATTCCGCTACACCCCGGCCCCTGTAGGGGATATTAGCGGAAAACCTCGAGACTACCCCCAACTTTAACATATTGCGGACAAAAGTTGATAGAAACTGTGCAAAACTCTACGTCCACCCTCCCAATTTTGACTTTACGCCCCAATCTGAAAAAAAAAGGCAGCATCCTTGATTACAAAGTATTCCGAACCAGTATGTTTAATAAACCACAGCGAATTTGCAGACTAACCCCGCGCAAACAAACAATGTGTGTTACACATTTGACGTTATCCTAGATGTGTATCAAAACTCTGGAGTTTCACTGGAAATCATAAGTATTTAATCTGACCACCAAGTTTGGTCTCCATTTTGAAAGTGATTTAATGAATTTTTGAAGAACCATTTATGTATTCGAATAACCCTGCAAAAATATAAAATCACTTCTCTCTTGCTGTTAGATTTGATTTGTGGGAACTGAACTTTATACTGTGGGAACTGAACTTAATATTTTTTACTACGTTTAAATTCCATATTTTTTTATCTGTACTTCTTCTTCTTCTATTTCCCCTTCTCTCTCTCAAATCTCTGTCTCTGTCTTACAGACATCCATCGGTTTCAGTGTTTCATTGCATGTTTAAATTTCTCCCTAGATCAACTTATGTATATTGATTCGTCTCGCTTTCATTTTATCGATACTAATACATGTCTATTAAAAAAGAAACATGTTAATGATGTTTGCCGATTTTAGTATGGGCGAGACGAAGGAAGGAGAAAGAGAGGGTCTGTTTACTAGAAACGATTATGGGATAAGAAGGTGCCATTTGGGTTACCTAGCTGCACGGCGTTCGCTGTCGCAATATTTTTGATGCGAAGTGTACCATCCCAGTATATGCCTAGCGTGACTGAGGAAAACGCTGGGAAAACCTAAGTCAGGACAGTCAGCCGCTGGTACCGAACCGAGGTCCTCCCGAATACGAAACCAACGTTCTACCAAATAAGGTACGGTGCTCGGAAGAGAGCATACTCGTTTCGATGTTTATCACATGCACGCACACACAATATCATAGGCACGCCCACACAAAATAACGTAAATAACAACATAATATCAGAAATTATCAAGCATAAATATCGTGCATCGTGCCCTATTTTTAAGAACTGATAGAAACAGACCTTTTCTCTTGTCTTTCATGAATAACGTTAGTGTTCTATGGAATTCATTAAGAAAGAAAAAAGAAAGAAACCATGGGTTTTAAAATTCATTTTTGTTTCTCCATGTTCGGTAAGGATCTTTTCTATTGGACAATTTGAATTAAACTTTTTAGTACACTTCAACTAGTGGCCCACCTAAAATAAAAATGGTGTTAGGTTTCCTATTTTATTGTTTGAAATGGGACTCTCTTAAGTTTTTCATTATTTGCTACATACTACAAGAAATCATAAATACATTTTTCAGAACCCAGGACATGTGATAATGTTTTCTGTTAAAGGAAAGAAAATTCCAACCCTTGCTCGCTCACTCACACTCTCTCAGAATCACACACCGCCGACTCAACGTTAGTTGGGTGGCCTATCTTGTAGGCTTAGAGAAAAATCGTGTATAACAAAGTCATGTGAACATAATTTTGGCCATGATAGTACACTAAACGTTATGGACCATTGCGTACAGCAGACGTATCAGATAATTTTAAGAAGAAATTAGCAGTAAGACCAACTATACCAACGAATTACTTTCACGAAAGGTAAGTGAACAAAATTAACATATTCACAGTTCACTAATATTAGACTACACTGTAAATTCATTCTGAGAAAAAAAAATCTATGAATATATTGAAAGTCTCACAGCAGAAACCCTAAACTCTTCTGGTCACTCGTCAATGGAAGAACAAACAGTTCTTGGATTCCAGTTGAAATGTGGCATGATACTGTTAAGTGCATCTGGTGATGATAGGGCTAATGTTTTCAACAAGTACTTCTCAAACAGCTTCACTTCTCACTCCGTTCCTATCCATTTATCTCATTCTCTGCATTCTCTCTGTTCTGACTCTTTGTCTTCAATCAAAACGACTCCTGATGAAGTTCTGTCCCTTCTTTTATCTTTGCCAAAACGCAGATCTGTAGCTCCTGACAACTTACCCACAATATTTCTTCGCAATACAGTTAGCTCAGGGTTGCCACTCGTCCCGATTTTGTCGGGATTGCCCCTTCTTTTGGGAAACTGTTCCACGTCCCGCCTTAGCTTTGGTGGAACACCTACATATCCGTACACTTTAATATTGTACTAACTTTACCCACAAGTAATAGAAAATCCATTGGTAATTCAGGAATTTCGAAGCTTTCAAAATGCATATTCTATTTTCTGTCGTCAACAATGAGTTTAGTTGGCAACCTTGTCAGGTCTCTAGATTTATCTGTGAATCTGCAGATTTAAGATTATTTTAAATATAATCCATAGATATTTCATTGTATTTCATCAACAATTTACTTTTCGTGCTTGCTTACATTTTGGCTTTATGCCTATTAAACGTCTATGCATAGACGGTCTATTTAAAGTTTCTTTCCCCTCCCTAAGTATAGCTATGTTTTTAATAATGCAAACATATTTTGACTCTACGATGGTTTCTTTTCTGTCCATTCGATGAGGTAAAGGGAGAGACGCCAAAAGCATAAAAAAGATGGAGAAGTACAATATTTTATTTGAAAAAGTCGGGGCTGATAGAAGTTTATGACATGATAAAACTGGGATGATACATGGGGAGTTAAGGTAGATTTGCGGGGATTTCAGCACCCTTTAGCCCCTCTATGTGAGTCTGTAGCACCCTATCCTGAGTACAAGCTTCCTGTATCTGAAATGTCCCTACTTTTCACTTTTCAAAGTTGGTAACCCTATAGACATTTAGCCATACAGTGTAAACCAATGATTGGTCAAAAATGAAACTTGGTCAAATTTGAGAAAACTCAGGAGTCTCAACTAGAGTAGAAGAGCCTCTGTAGTCCGACACAGATGGAACCGGGCCTTGTTGGATTACAGAGATTCGTGTCGGACTGGCGAAGTGTCGGATTACAGAGACTCTACTGTATTTAATGAAAAATAACTTTTCATTCTTTTCGAAAATGGCGTTTAAGTATGGCGAAGTTTCCGAAAACAACCAACTTCCCGTTGTTGTTAGAGTAAAAGTAGCAGTTTCAACATCCTAAAAGTATCTTTACGGTGAAATGTCTAGAAGTGGTTACTCAAAGTTGTAAAGAACAAGTACATACTTTGTTTTCCGAAATATTGGAATTGTCGATTTTTCCTCTCGGTTGTAAGAAATTCTGTATCCTGTACAAATCACAATGGAAGTACTTTTGACGTCACAAAACTATTCAAAAATACCTCATAAAAAGGAATGACTTCGTTATGTGAATTAGCTATTATGATTTATCAATTGTAGTACAACATACACGTTTTGAGCTTCAGTAATTATCAACTGTAAGAAGGAATATTTCGGCAGACATATTTACATATGGTTATTATCCGTTTACGAGATACGTAAGGCAGTCAGTACTGCAACCAAAGTAATCCCAATGATATGCCATTTGAAATACTGACAGGTTGATATCTATCCATAGCTTCATCAGTAGGCTTTACTCATTATTTAAAGAAATGAAATGTCCCCCCCCCCTGAAACTGAGAATAACACTGACTTCACCCTGAAGGGGAGAGGAGAGGTCATGTGGTGGATAATTTAATCCAAGAAATGTAAAATCAATCGGGATTCCCACTCCTATCTCCCAAGTAACGTACTTCGTTCATCGTATGTACAGTATTATGTCGGCAACGTCCTTTTATGGTTGCTTGGATTTCCAACCATGGTCCGACCGCAAGAAACACTAGATAGGCCAATTGTTGGCCAAATGTAGAAAGACTAACGACAGGTCAACGTGACGAATAACGTTTACATGGTTGTTAAATTTTTGGGGGATAAATGCAGTGTAGGAAAAAAGTCCCTAATGCTTGTTCCTATAACCAAAAACCAACCCACAGATGGTCTTACTTCGCTTCCATGTGATTGAGGGAAATATAAAATGGCATTTGGACGATGGATAACAAACAAATCACAAGATGGTGAGTTCAAATCCGGCCGAAAACAAGTAGAAATTTTTCAACTATAAATCAAGACGAGAGAGTAAACCGAGTAATAGAAAAGAGACCAAGATCACTTTTATTTTTCTAAAAATAGTTAATTCTGTTTCTTAAAATAGTAAATTTCCATATAGTTGGCCTTTCGTTGGGCATCGCTTTCAAGGCCAACGGTCAAATAGTACCTAAGCCTCACCGTACTGAAAAACGTTGATCTAACGTTAAAACATACAATCAGTGTTTCGTTGGGCCAACAAGCTTTTGCTATTTGGGAAGTCCTACTAGTGAGGTCGTTCTTGTTGTGTATGTCTTCAGAGTTCCAAAAACGTACTTCGGACTCTCTATGTTGTTTTGTTCTGGGCTGGGTTGCAAGAAAAATACTTAGGTGTAAAATCTGTCTTACGCAGGCCATCGAACTCTACATAATACTGGAGTGACTACTTAAATCAAAAAACGGGCCGCACAACGATAAATAGCGAATAAAACTGAGTTAGAACTGAACATTTGGTCCACATTGGATTAGACTGGAAGTGGACAAACAAGTTTAAACGTTTGTTCTGGTGTCTATCTTTAACAATAAGCAGTCACTCCAGTGTTATGTAGAGCTCGTTGGTCCGAGTTAAGTCAGGTTTTACACTTAAGTATTTTCTTGCAACCCAGCCCTGGTCTTTACTTGTGATTGAAAGCTTGTCTAGTTGGTACGATGCTGGACTTGTAAACTGAAAGACCCATGTTTGAGTCCCACTTCGGGTCTTTTTATAAACTCCTAGTCCGTACTAGGAGTTACACAAAGTTAATTCCAAGGAATCAATCGGAATCACGATTGATTTTCCATTTCTACGATTAAATTATTCACCACATGACCCCTCCATTCCCTTTCAGGGTGTCAGTATTATTCTCAGTTTAAGGAGGAAAACTCTCATTTCTAGAATATTGAGTAAAGCCGACTAATGAAGCTATCACATCAACCTGTCTGTATTTCAAATGGCATGCCATTAAAAGTACTTTGATTGGAGCATTGATTTGCTTGTGTATCTCGTAACCGGATATGCAAATGTGTATATTTTTTGAGCAACCTGTATTTTCGATATGGATTCAGAACTACGATTAACATTATTACAAAGTATGTAAAAAAAAGGTGTAAGAGAGAAAAAATTTAACTTGATGTAACACATAACAAAAATACTTACAATGAAAAATATATTTTAGTACTCAAAGTAACACCCACTGATGGTACTTTACGGGTATTTTCCAGTATATGTTTCATGCTCCCCCGTACTTAACAAGAAATCGTCGGAAAGACTTGTTTTGTACGTAAGAACTTCTCATATAATTCAAACGTATCATCTCAAAGATTCAGCTAATACGTGGTTTGTGATTTGGTAATTCAAAACACCGTGAAGTCATAACAATGTAAGTTTAGTTGATTTTTTTAGTACTACATTTAAAGTTAAGGAGTTGGTTGTTACAATACAAACGTTAGTATCAAACAACAAAGGTGACCAATTTAAATATGAAAATAATGTTGAGAATTATCACCGTACCTAATTTGGGTCTAAAAAGCACTCGCTTATACACTAACATGAAAGAGGATGAAATCCAGGGTAAAGTGCGATACAACATCCAAATACTTTGGGTGTGATGCTGAAAGTTTCAAGCTCCGCCTTAACTCCAATTGCGTAGATTTCACATTACTTAGATAATCCGAACCAAAAGAGAACACAAGAATATCAAACACACTTATTCTGAGACGATGTGCTGTTTACAGATGGCAAATAAAACAAGGAGAGTCGAACCGAAGTGAATTCAATGGACATCACTAACAACGGCGCAGAGGCAATTTCACACAAAGTTCGGCTGTAATTACCACTAAACATCTCAATACACGGACTCCACTGATGTCACGAATATTCGTCGCGGCTCTTCATTGGCTAAGAGCTTCTTTTCTTGGAAGCTTGCTTTGCTTGCGATTAGAGTGAGTAGCCAATTGAAGCACGTTGTTTATTACGTAGTACGTAGAACACGCAATAAACTACATGTTTTATTTGGCTACTTACTCAGATCGCAAGCAACGAAAGCTTTTGTGAAAACCAACCCTAAGAGTTCCGATGCATTGATTGAGAACTACATTTTTATGATGATGTACGAATTTTGCTAAGTCCAAAAGAAGTCAAAACTGAGCTTTTATAAACGTAGAACTTGGAGTTCAAATTGCCTTTGAACTAATCGCGTAGTCGAATAGAAGATAGACTGATAAACGCGAAGTATATCAGAATAACACTCAAGAATTACTGTATATAAACTGGAGACAAACTGGAATCACTTTAAAGAAAAACTGGAGTTAGATTGGAGGTTGAGGAATAGGGAATGAATAAGGAGGGTTAATTATTAGATTATTGAACGGGTCATTGACAGCATAACCCAATTAAAGACCTGAATTGAAAAACACCCCAAGTGCACTTTGTTTTTCGTATTTGCATATTTTCTGTTCGTCAGTATCTATGTTCCAAGGGCTATCCACTTGCATAAATATTACATCCTAATCCAACCACAGAAACCTTTTTTTAAATACAAATAATTTCCGCTGAATAGGATAGCATACGAAGACTTTGGAATGTTTTTAATTCCTCCTGAAAAATATACTCAGGTGGACATGGGATGTTTTTCAATTCAGGTCTTCAATTATAATGATGGTAAAGATTCTGTGTATGTTCGGGTGCCAGTCACGTAATAAACCCAAAGAAATTTATTCAATAAATTGCTTAAGCCCCAGAGGACTTCCTTCTGTAACGAGGGGGCTACGAAGAAGATGGCTTGATCCAGCGAGACTTCTTGATTTCAACATGTTTCTTCTCAACCATTGTTCAACGCCGAATAAATCGTTGAACAGGCGGACATTTCGGTACATATACAATCCACATATTTTCAATGTATGTGTGCTACTGGGGTACACGTCTTCAGGTCGGTAATATTAAACAAGGGCTAATTATTTTGAGATAATAAAATATCTCTAGCTCTACTACTACTTCTGTGCTAATGGAAGAAACATCATAGAAAGTTGACCTTGTTGATTTTTTGAATCGGTGTTAGACCTGAAATGATATATCTACTCAAAAACGTCTAGTGAACGAAAGTACCAATAACTGGGCATGAAGGTGCCTACTAGTGATTACAGTGTGCCAACTATTGGACATTTTGCTGTTTTAAAGAAAAATAAAGAAATAAAAGATATATGTTCTGCATTTTAATAGTTTCACTGTACAATTAATTTCAGAAGAGATTTAAGAGTTGAAAGTTAGCCACAAACCGACAGTCAAACATAGATCAGCGTTTCAAGTTAAAAACAAAAAGGTCTAAAAATACCAATAACATGTACATTTACCGTAATGCCTTGTTTAGATTACTAAAATTTTACGATGGTAAGAATTATGGGTAACAAACTTGCGTTCAGACTACCGAACTTAACTTGGTTATCGTGCTTGTTTACCATTGTCTGTAAAGAAACAGGAATTGGTTTCCGTAGAGTAAAGAATCTGCTTTGATACACGGAAAAGGATTAAATTATTAAAAAAATGAACACAAACGAATTGATTGTAGCATCACATTTTGTAGATTAGTTCTGCCATCATTTTTAGGTAGATTTCGAAGAAAATATACCTATTGAGATCGGTACGATATGAAAGTATATATATATATATATATATATATATATATATATATATATATTTTAACACGCTAGCGGCCATAATTTTGAAGATATTTGAACCAAATTTTTATATGTTGTTTCTAGGCTTAATAGCTCGGTTAAGTTCGTTAATGAGCAAAATCGGTCGCCATCTTGGATCCAAAATGGCCGCCGAACCCATTGTTGTATAGAATACACAGCCTAAACCGCTGGGGCTATTGAAATCAAATTTGGCATAAAGGTACAACATCACTTTTTGATTATGAAAATGTTACCTAATGAGTTCAAAGACGCCATCTTGGATCCAAAATGGCGGACCTAAAAATCCATTTTCCACACCGTTTGAGCTAGAGATACGAAATTTGGCATAAAGGTGCATTATGACGAGTAGCTTAGGGAAATATCACAACATTTGGGAAAAGTCGCCATCTTGGATCCAAAATGACCGCCCAAAATCCCATTTTGCACACCGTTTGAGCTGGATAAATGAAATTTTACTTGAAGTTGTACTATCACAAGTAGGTCACGACAAAATAAGAAAACTTTCAAAAAGTCGTCAACTTGGATCCAAAATGGCCGCCCCAAAAACCCAATTTCCAAATCATTGAAGGTAGAGAAACGAAATTTTCAATGAAGGTGTATGACCAAGAGTAGGTTACAATAAATGGGGCAAACCTTCCCTTTGGGGGCGCAGCCAACCGTGGGAGGGTGAAGATGTACTCCGTGGTGGTGTAGTGCTGCAGGGAGATTTTTTTTAAGATAAAGGAGGCGCATCCTGTCAAAAGCAGTGAAGTTGGGGGGCGAGCCCCGGCTCCCAGCGAAACTTCGAAATCTACCTCAGCCTGTAGGCCTACCGAAAGGGATTTTTTATACTTTAAAACTGATACGCACCACTAGGATGCTATATATTTCGATAAAGAAAGAAAAAAAAACTCACGAAGTGAGTCACGCCTAATGACTAACTTGCGTTTAGACAGCAGTTTCTTAATAACGTTAGGGCTCATATTTAAGCCAGCTTGCGTTGTTTGCTTTGCTTGCGATTAAAGTGAGTAGACAATTGAAACACGTGGTTTAGTGGTATAGTTTTATTACGTGTTGTAACACGTGTTTCTATTGGCTATTCACCCAAATCACAAGCAACGCAAGCGTGTTTGAAAATCAGCCCTTAGGGTTGGATTTCATGAAAGCTTGCGTTGTTTGCTTTGGGTCTGATTTGGGTGAATAGCCAATTGAAACACGTGACACACTTACCTTACAATACAACACGCAATAAACACGCGTTTCAGTTGGCTACACACCAAAACTGCACGCAGAGCAAGCAACGCAAGCTTCCATATAAAACCATCGTAAGTTGACGCTAGTTAAATTTGAAACCCACGTTAACGGTAACTATCGTTTACAATACTAAAATGATCTGGGTTAACATTGACCATGGTAAAATGTTAGTAATGCAAACAAGTCATAACCCGAAAAGAACAAACTTGAAACGAGTTTTCTGTATTGTTCTCTTATATAATCAAATTATCTCCGAATATGGGAAAACAGTTCCTTTATCTAGGTCATTCGTGTATTAAACTAATATTTTATAACTTGAAACACACTTTGAAACGGTAATCACGTCTTTTTTATGCAAGAACCATCAATATATCAATAAATATGAACGAACCAACCGGAACTTGTACCAAAGGAGGAGGCAGGCATACAGAGAACATTACGAAAACAGGCGCTACATCTGACATCTGTGACAGTATTTTATAAATTGAAGAATTTTTATATATTGTCTTCCGGCACGCGCTGGAAGTAGAAACATAAATCGAAGTACAGAAAGTTGAAGGAAAGTATTTATACAAAGAAATAATAGACAACGCAACACAAAATGTTGAGTTTTTTAACGTTAAAACTTGTTTCGAGAAAAGATAATTTAGATTATTTTTTTTATTTATTACTAGTATAAATTTCGTTCAGATATCCGAATTGTGCTTACATCCTTTTAATTGTCTTGTATCTGTTTCTTAATAATGTTATCACTTTTTATTGACTAATTAACGGTTATCTCCAAACTTCTGTAGTAATTTCCGGTCATTTTTTTCTAACAATCCTATTCTGTCCAATTATATTTTCTCAGACTTAGGTGTGCTTTTCTTGCAAGCGTGTGTTGCTTGCGATTTGAGTGCGTAGCCAATTGAAACACGTGTTACACGTAGAACACACAATAAAACACGTGTTTCACTTGGCTACTCATCCAAATCGAAAGTAAAGCAAACAACGCACGCTTGCAAGAAAAGCATCCCTTCTCTTTTCAAAATTATTTGGAAGGAAACAATAATATTGGGCGCATTGAATGAACTAAGGTAGCACTAATCGTTGAGAGAGTACTTTAATCTTATTGGTTTGCCTATATGTAGCAACCAATACGATTAAAATGCTCTCTCAACGCTTAGTGCTACCTTAGTCCCGTGAATGCCCCTAATGTATGTTACGATAAGTAGGTGAGGAGGCAACAGACGACATTACTCAGCAATGGAAATGTTACGTTCGCTTATTGCACTAGTTTCAACTGCGATTGCTTATCTTACACCGTGATTTTACGTAGGGGTAACCTTACCAGCTATTGGCACTTTTAGACCACTGTCGTTTTGAAACTTGAAGTGGAAACCTATTGCTACCTTATTGGCGGTGTCACAGCCCAAAATTGCCGGGGCATCTCCCAACTTTAAAATTTGTACGGTCAAAAATGGATAGAAACCGTGCAAAACTCCCCTTACACCCTCCCAATTTTGACTTTATAGCCCCGCCTCCCCAAACTGAAAATCCTCTCGGAATCCTTGAGCACTGCTAAGCCGAGTAGTTGGCAAACCTACCAAATATTTGTTCCTATGTTATGAAGCGAAGTGTTACGTGAAAATACTTACGATCGTACTTTTATGTCTTAAAAGTTAGAAGGGATATGTTAGAACTCTAGTATGGGCAGGCCATGTGCTCGGATGGGATAAAAGCGAAGATTATATTCAATCTGGGATGGAAAGAGACCGTTGGGAAGACAATATTGAAGGGAACCTTTGAGAAATAGGTGTTCATGATAAAAACTGGCTTGGTGTTACCCAGTATAGAATCCAATGGGGAACGTTCGTTACTCCAGTGACAAACTTACGAGTTCCGTTAGCCATAGAGTTAAGGCCGCTTTAGACGATACAGTTTCTTGTACGATGAATCTTAGCGAAAGCAGTGTGCGAGCGTAAAAAGAAAAAAAATGTTATGGATTTTTATACCATACCATCTTGCCCAATTGTAGGATTCTTGCTCTCACACTCTGGCACTACTGCTAATCGTAAGATTCATCGTATCATAAATGCTGTCGTCTAAAGCGGCTTTTAGTTAGTTAATGTTAGAACTCTGAATATGTCATTT
This sequence comes from Lepisma saccharinum, assembly GCA_022664845.1. NCBI lineage: Eukaryota > Metazoa > Arthropoda > Insecta > Zygentoma > Lepismatidae > Lepisma > Lepisma saccharinum. The sequence continues at coordinate 20,820 of JAGDQP010020127.1, read as the reverse complement.
GTTTTTTTTAAAGAAATTGCTAACTATTATAACCCATGCCAAATAAATGAATAGTGTAAGAAAATTGCATACCAGTTATATTGGCAGTGCACCCCTCCCCCTAGTAGCAATAACTAATTTGTATAATTCAGTTAATGATGCATGCTAAGTGGTCTCTAAACATCCCTCTAGTTGTTAAAGAAGGAAAACCCTACAATAATTACATTATAGCAATAAGGAACTGGAGGGAAATGAAAATATAGTTCTTATAGCTTATCTGTTTAGATAGTGGTAGGTTGTAACCTTCTTGAAATTATCAACTTAACCACGACCAATAACAAAGATGTGTTGTTTTATGTACAGAAGTGATTAAACAAACTATAAGCAACATGTTGGGAACAATATCAATGTTACCAAACTATTTTCGACATTATTTTATAAGAAAAATCTTGAGAGTGACAATAATTATAGGCAGTGCCAATTTCAGGAACGTTTACCTCCTTGCATCTAAGGCGAGCGCACGTGGAAACAAGGAGATTGAGATTTATTTTCATTCTGGAGACCAGATTCCATGCATAAGCATTCTGGTATAGAATACGTCAATACTTATACACATAATACATATAACAAATTATATACACACACATAAATTACTGTTACAGTAAATTTATACTATGTAAAGCGAATACAATAAAAATATACAAACAACATAGATTTGCAAAGAACAGAAAGAACACTGATTATAAAATTAAAATAACTCAGACTATGCCACGAGACAAGAATAAAAACACTTTTAGAAAAATACAAAAACAAAGATTATTCACAAAATAATACTACGTTGCAGTGAACGCACAAGGATAAATTTGCATAACATATAAAGAACACATATTACACTTAAAAGCAATTCATACAATGTTAGATTAAATAATAAAATACATTTACATAGAATACAAAGAATATGTATAATATTGAAATTGAAATTTTATTGTGTTCAGATAATGATAAAATGAAGTGTATGGGCGGTAACAGCACTATGGCTTACGCCCGTCCCGACATATTGCGTTCAGAGACCAATACATTGGCTAATGCCATATGTCATATTTTGATTACAAATATATGGATGCACTCATTTGATTACATGAATTACCTACTTACATACACGAAATACATGTAGTTATATACATTACACCTTATAAAAAAGATAAAGAAACATTCTACCATTCGCCTGGAAGCGATATACATTTTTTTATTTACCTAGAAGCTATATTCAGATCAGTTTGCAAGTACTCTTCCACACTGTAAAAGCAATGGTTTAACAAGATCCTGCGCAATGATCTTTTGAACAGTGCCTGCTTAGTTAGAGACTTAATATGACAAGGCAATTTGTTGAAATGCTGTAATCCTTCTTATGCAATTGTTTTCGAAAATAAAGTAGTATCATGAGACGGGACCTGAAAATGAGATTTAGTTTTAGTATTATGTTCACATTTGTCTGAATTCTTTTAGTATATTTCTTGTTTCTTATGGACTAGAAGAAGTGTCTCGTTGCAACTCACAACCAGACAAGTTTCATGTCATAGTGTAGTGTTTAATAGCGTTAAACATGGCGCAATTTGTACCTACAAACTACGATGTGCGGACAGCATTGATTTTTTGTTACCATTTGAAGAAAACTTCTGCAGAATCGAGTCCCATGCTTGTCGAAGCTTACGGTGATCATGCTCCTGGTAAGTCACAGTGCTATGCGTGGATTAAAAAAATTAAAAGTTTCGATTTTGACGTGAGAAATGAAGAACGTGGAAGACCACCGAAAAAGTTTGCAGACAGCGAATTGCAAACTTTGTTGGATGAGGATGACGCTCAAACGCAACAACAACTCGCGGATCAATTAAATTTGACACGAGAAGCAGTTTCCATACGTTTAAAAGCCATGGCAAGATTTAGAAGGTGGGAAAATGGGTTCCACATGCATTGACTAAACGACAGCAGGAAAACCGAAAAACCACTTGCGAAATTCTGCTCGCCAGGTACAGAAGGAAATCATTTCTTCACCGAATTGTGACTGGTGACGAATAGTGGATCTAATTCGAAAATCCTAAGCGTAAAAGATCATGAGTAACTCCAGGAGAACCGGCGACATCGACTGCAAGACCAAATCACTATGGACGGAAGACAATGCTTTGTGTTTGGTGGGATCAGAAGGGAGTGATCTACTATGAACTGCTGAAACCTGGCGAAACCGTTAATAGCCAACGTTACCGACAACAAATGATCGATTTGCATCAAGCTTTGCGTGAAAAACAACCATAATATGACCAAAGACAACATAAAGTGATTGTGCTTCACGATAATCCACCCTCCCACACAGCAAAACCGGTCAAGGAAACGTTTGCGATGTTTGGCTGGGAAATCCTTCCGTATGCGGCTTACTCACCAGACTCGGCGCCTTCCGATTTTCACTTTTTTGCATCCATGGAACACGCACTTACTGACCAGCGCTTCACATCTTACGAATATGGCTTGATGACTGGTTTGCAGCACAAGAGGCACAGTTTCTTTGGTCTGGCATCCACACATTGCCGGAACGATGGCAGAAATGTATCGCTAGCGATGGCCAATATTTCGAATAAAATAGTTCTTAGCATTGTTATCCAGTCACTGTGTCTTTTCTGTCCATTAATTACGGTTTTATATTTACGCACCTGGTAAGAATATTTAAGTTTCCGAATAGTGCTCTACAAGAAGCATAAAATGAGCTCTTCGTGATTATTCTTGTTACTTTTTTTTGAAGTACAAAAACTTTTTTTAAATTCTGTAGATGAACCCCAAAATGGTATACCAGATCTGAGTTTGCTTTGGGATAGTGCACAGTAGGCCGATAATACTGCCATTTTGCTTAAAATGGGAACGAGTGACCTTATTAGGAAGATTACAGAGGACAATTCATGATACAATTTTTCAGTATGCTGCAATCAGAACAGCTTCTTATCAATATGAAGCGTGAGAAAGTTGACTGTTTCCACTGGCTTTATTACTTTCTTGTCTGTTCGAAGAACTGGATAGGATGTCAACTTGGCTTGATGCGTATGGAAATACAAGCAGAAAGTTTTAGCAGTATTCAGGAATAAATTATTGCTTGTAAACCACGAAACTAACTGTGGTATGATAGTGCCAATTTATCTTGGATTGTGGCTGATTCGGATCTTATTATGACGTTCGTGTCGTCTGCATATAAAATAAGTTAGCTTCTGTAATTTGGTCAGGCATGTCATTTATATAAAGACGAAACCGTATTGGTCCTAGAAGTGATCCTTGTGGTACCCCAACATTAATAAATTGAGGTGTCGATCTGTGCTTATTAATATATTTGGAGTTTTCATTGAAGTGTGAAACCTCTACAATTTGTGTTCTGTCGGAGAGATACGATTCCAACCACGGTAAAGGAGTACCCCTGATACCGTATCTATACATCTTGTTTAATATAATGTCTTTGTGCAAGTCATGTGTGCAATAAAAAAAAAAAAAAACCTGGTTTACCAAACTTCCAAGTGCCCTTGGTCACTACTTTTATTAAATTTTCTAACGCGTATATACATAGAAGAAGAAAATAAGTTAATTTTCTTGAAAAATAAAATGTAAAAGTAACGACGGCAGGGTTCGATCCCGGGACCTCTGAATCAACTACCCGATACGTTGACCACCAGGCGAAGCTGCGAGTTGCGAAGTGAACGCTTTTCGGTGGTACTAATAGTTCAAGCAGTTTTGTTCCTTTCAAGGAGTTCTGCGCCTGCGCGAGAGTGGGCGGGACCTTGGAAACATGTTCTTCCCTTAGACGCTAATCGTTTACCCTATTAAAGGCATCTCGCCCACTGGATTGGGAAATCTGTGAATTGCGTGTTCGGACGAATATACATTAATGTTATTCGTCCGCAAGCGTGCGAATACTGCTCGTCCACCGCCACAGTATTCGTTCGAATCTGTAAATAATTAATGTTAATAAAACGTCCGATTCGATCATTTCTTGTGCAAATTTTTGTCAAAATTTCTTTTTCACCTTTCGCATGTGATAATTAGCATGTTTTTTATCCCATGAACATGATAAGGAGAATAAACTTTTCGCAATCCATGTTTCCACGCCAGTACAAGTACTTATTCGTACGAATAAATCCAAACAGAATTGGACGCATTCGCAGGTCGCAACTATACGCACGGAAATGTACGAACATTCCGCTGCCAATGGACGATATCCAACTGACACATAGCTGTTTGGATCGTTTATCCGTTAATGCACGTAATCGTCCGAACACGCAATTCGCAGGTTTCTGCATCCAGTGGACGAGAGGCCTAATAATTGCATCACATGTGACGTCATTGACTTATCGAAGGATATTAGACCAAATCCTGAATCGGAACGCACCAACGTCAAACGTCAGTCTGCCATTTTGGGATGCCCAGTTAGAATTTAAAAAAGTGGGAAAGACTTAAAATGAAAGTGATCAGCTTGTAAAACAGAGTTTTTACTCTTCTTTTTATTGTTTAATTAATAGTAGAAATATAACCAAATTAGAATATTTAAACTGTGAGAAGAGTATGGTACTTTTCTAAATTCTGACTGAGTACATTACAATGGTTAGTTGGCATTGCTAGGTTTGGATCAAGTTTTTTCAGTCCTGTTCTCTAAAGGCCGCTTTAGACGACAGCATTTATGCTATGATGAATCTTACGATTGGCAGTAGTGCCAGAGTGTGAAAGCAAGAATGCTACAATATGGCAAGACGCTATGATGTAAATCCATAACTTTTTTATTTTGCGCGGGCACACTGCTTTCGCTAAGATTCATCGTACGAGAAATTGTATCGTCTAAAGCGACCTTAATTCTAACATTCTTTAATAATTCAATGACCTCACGTGTGAGGCAACTGAAAATCATGAATTATCAGGGCTGATTTTCATTAAAGCTTGCGTTTGCTTGCGATTTTGGTTAGTAGACAATTGAAACTCGTGTTTTAAGGCAACCTACCTATTACGTGTTCTACGTGTAACACGTGTTTCAATTGGCTATCACCCAAAACGCAAGCTTTCATGAAAACCAGCTCTCAAGCCGGATTTTCATGCACGCGATAACCATGTTCTGTACTTGTGATTTCTATGAGTAGTTACTAGAAATACTTAAACATATGTTTCAATTGGTTATTCGGCCAAATCGCAAGTTAAGCCCATTGCTAGCTCCAGCATGAAAACCTGGCCTCAGATTTGCGTTGTTTCATTCCAGCTTTTGTTAGTTCACTTTCACATCACCAGGAGAAACAAACGAATGAAAAAAAATCTTCGAGAGAAACGAGGTAGCATTTTACGTTGACTTGTCTTGCATATAGCTTTTTGTTCAGAAATGTCTCTTGAATTAAATAAAACCGGAAGTAACGTCATCAGTCGCAGAACGTTCTCAACAGCGAACAGAGAGTGTGCTATAAATATCCTTCCGAAATCGTTTCCCTCCAGCTGTCTTGGTGGAGTAGGCGGTAGAGCATTGGATTCCGGTATGGCACGCTCGAGTTAGAAATGGTAATGGCACGGTAACTTTTTCCTTAAAGAGAACATTCCTACATGAGCGCTTTTGGCCTGGGTACCATCACAGTACAGGACACCTCGCTCTTCTTCCTTTCTTTAAAGACCCAACTTAGTATTGGTTTCAATTACTAACAAATGCTCCTTTGAAATTCTACAGGCTCGTTCAACATTTTAACTAACTTTAGAATTATACGTACTTCAAATACATGTATTGCCGAGCGAGAGTTAAGAAACGAACGCATATTAGGCCGACTTTTCATGCACGTGCTAGGTATTGGTGAATTATTATTTAAAGAGACATATATATTATATAGTTAATATTGTCACGACAAGACTCATGATGCAACTCAAAATATATTTTGAAAACACTTCCGATATTATTGCGCCTGTATCTTCATGAATTTATGCCGATATTCTCGAGGCTAGATTTTAATTGGGGCCGGAACTTTGTTCTGGTGCGTTCCGCCAACTTCAGGACTGAATAGAGTGAATGGGTATAGATGGCGCACCTTTTTAGTCAACGAAAACTAGCTGTATTTTTATGTTCTCATTTACTTCAAAAATACATTACATGATACGAACAAAAGTACCCGCCCGTTGGTGCGGGGTTAATATAATATGCTGACATCAGTCATTGGACCATTAAACAATACTCGCTTCCACGTGGCGGGCTGCGCCCTTAACTTGGTAAGTTTTGTGGGGCTTCGCCCCCTTTATCGTAACCAGACTCTCCTATATGTGTAGAGGAGAACACTGAAACACTTCCCCACATAGCAAAATGATGTCCCAGGGATATCTGACGGATCTCCTGGCAGGATATCGGGACGTCCGTAGGACGTCCTGTTTAAGTCCCGTTTACATCCATGGGACGTATAGTTATAATTAATCCTTCGTATAACTATACGAAGACATATCCTTCGTATAGTTATAATTAATTAAATAATAATAATAGTAAGGTCGATTTAATTTATAGAAATTCCAGGTATGTAATCCCGCACGGCTTTCCGGAGGACATCCAGGGGACCTCCATACGGGATGAACTGTTTGTATTGCCCACAGAGTTATCCCACGGACGTCCTTAGGACATCGCTATGGGAGCAGGACCATTCTGACGGTAATGGGATCTAAATGGGACGTCCCAGGGACGTACCCTGCTATGTGGGTCTCCTTCAGTTCAGACTTGACGGAGAGAAATGCGGCTCCTTGATATCTCATCTACGTGTTAAGCTGGATGTTTTTTAAAAATGAATGATCAAAATGGGCCCAGTAGAACGGCCGGACGGACTGGACAAATTTTGTGATAAATATTCCTCATAAGGAATACATAGCGGAGAACACTCAAACACTTCTCCTTCGCTTCAGACTTGACGGAGAGGAATGCGGTTTCTTGATGACTTATCTACGTAATAATCCGGAAATACAAAAAAAAAAAAAGAATGATGAAAATCGGTGCAGTAGAACAGCCGAACGGATTGGACAAAGCCTTTTTTAACAAACTTTTTTTAATATATAGATTTCAATTCTTTATTAAGATCGTAAATATGCAGTGGCTAGGTTCTGGACCATTATGTAGTAACAATACGCATCCAAATAAGTAAATAAATAAATGTTGCTTTTAGCCAACTGTCCCACTGGAGTGAGTAAGATGGTGAAGAGGGAGAGTAACTTAAAAAAATAACTTCTCAGATCTCAGCTTCTTCTTAACTGCACGTAATCACTTGATTTGTCCCCTTCCAAATATAGAGCACTTGTCTGGATAAACTGAAAGAGTTTTATAAATGCATTTTGTGTATCTGTCACATGTTGCCCAGTTTTCTATATACATCGTAACTTCATGCAGTTCTAGGCACTCACAACTCAGTACATTCAATTTCAATGTCAATAATGCGGATGGTAAAATGATGAAGAGGATGGTACGAAGTCTTCTGTAGACCAGGGATTCTGCCATGATTTTCAGTTTGGGAGGTGTAAAGTCAAAGTTACGAAGGTCTTACGCGGAGTTTTGCACGGTTTGCATCAATTTTTGACTGTAACAATTTTAAAGTTGAGGGGTGATCTCGAGGATTTGTGGTGGGATGAAACCCTCCCCCACAGGGGGGTATGGCGGAATCACTGCTGTACACCATCCGCTTGGAACCTTGTAGTTTCTTTCTGCAGACTCCTTGTTTTCAACCAATTATTCTTGGATAATAAAATAGGCTTTCAGCCATCCTTCCCATGCTTTTGGTATTAGTGACGTAGGAATTGGTAGAAATGAGTTAATGAATCGTTTTGAGACATTGCTTCGAGATTGTTTTCTCAGGTAGTGATACTGGATGTACTGGGTTTTGGTACTGGAGGACGGTTTTGGGGTTCAGTAGTATCATTAGATATATTGGCTTGAGACGTTGGAAGATGGGTTAGTATTTCTTCCTCCGTAACTTCAACTGGACAATATTACGGCTTACTGAGATTCAAGAACAACTTGCTTAACTTGTGAACAGTGTTTATGTCATTCTCGCGGAAGTAATTCCGATGTGCGTGAAAGTGATTAATGAACAAAAATATATATCTAACACGATTTTTCTAGCCTAGAATAACCTAACGCAATATACATTAACTTATAAAATGTTCAGAATGCGCATATATATATATAATAAACCTAAACTGATTTTTCTAACTTAATCTAACCCATCAGGGAATAATACTGCAGCGAGAAGGTGCTATATTTTTCGTTATGTCATGACAATTTCTATCGGTGCTGCGATGAGACGCTCGTATTTCTTTGTGTATATAACTAACAACCCTGAAGTGTAAAAGCGCGGGATAAATTACTGAGAAGATGATAATTAGAAGTTTAGATCACATATTTCGAAACATATTTGAATTAAAAGTGTGTTTCCAGTTGTTTTGTATATCGATATGGCAGAAATTACTCTTAAAACTGAATATTTCCTGTTAAACATTCAAGAGTGGTACAAGTTTTGCAATTATCTCACAGACGCTGTGTCTCATAATAACCGAATTCACGACGCTTGCTTCTTTCTTGTTGCCGGTAAGTTACTACCTTGCTTGCTAAATTATCAGTAAGCGTGTAAAATCACGTAAAATTCTTTTTACTTTCTTAAATAAACTGACAATTAGCTTTATGCAGTCATAAAAAATAATCTCAGGACACTTGAATCACGGACGAGTGAAGTATAGTAGTATACATGTGTAGGCATTAACATAATGAGTCCAGGTTCCCGGAATTGGTACTTTGGTAAACTCTGTTTTATATGGGCCAGTCCAGTAACTGTTGACCTCGGCTCGTCACGTTCGAGTTAAAAGACACCCATGCCCCTACCGGGACTCGAACCGGAGATATTCGAGTCGTTGAGCTCCTGGCATACCATTATTTATTAACGGCTTATATAAAGAAAACTGCAGCAGTTCTGATGTTGATTCATTTGCCGTTTTTATTACAATCTATATTATTCTTTCTAAATTCATATGACTTACTATTTATTTCAGATTCTATACTGCTCGCTTCGCATAGTTCCGGCGTCTCTTTAGTATACGTCGGGCGTTCCATTTGGAACCGTAAATGGAGCAGTCACAGGTGGTGTCTGTTAAAGGTGATTTGGATCACATATAATAAAAGAAAATGTCGAACCTAGCTTTTACTAACCCGTCGTCGTTCGCTATCGCTCACTCGACATACTGTTCGTGATTTTTGTAATAAAACATCAAGGGTGATATGGAAATAAATCACTGTGACGTAACATTACCATGATTCCAATCCATGAACTTGTGACGTATTTCGTTCAAAAAAATCACGCCTGATGTAAGTTAAAGCAGGGCGATATCGCCCTGGCTAAAGTAATACCATAAAATGTAAGGTTGGAAATTAATTCTTTGGGCTATGATGAAACAATAAGTAAGTATAGAGAAGCCTTGATATCATATTTTAAAAAGTAGCAAAACAACCTATCAGAAGACAGATAATTAATCTGTCAGACAGATTCAGATAGCCAAATCAGAATATTAGATTCCAAGGACAAGACAGATAAGAAATAATCTCTGGTGCACCTAAAGTTCTTCTCAGCTGATAATTTACTATTTTTTTCAGTAATAATCGAAATAACTTCGACTCACTTTTTTCTCTTCGCGACTTTGAAATGGAGTGCAATTTTGCGCGAAAATAGGTCCGGAACCTTATACATACTTTATTACGCTTATTGTACGGGGTAGTGCCGAGCGAGCGGTAGCAAGCGAAGGTGGGTTGAGGTCAGGTAAAGTTCTGCTTTTCATACCTACAGCGAGATTACTATTTCATTTGCTTCAGAGACGTATACTAGCTTATCTTCTGGTACCTTGCCATGTCGACATATTTTCGCGCCAGATTTCCACCTGATCGTTACTTTGTCATACGCTTCGCGTTGCGTCCGAACAAAAGCAATTCGTACTTGGCATGATTAGTACTATAAAAGCACATTGCACTTTCCCTATAATCTGGAGTGTGTTGGAGAGGGCTCGCGCGAAACCCTAGTTAAATATATTTTTGATCCCTGTGTCAAAATTGCTCGCGAGGAAAAAGTCAATAAAATGAATATTTTTCTAATTTAAATATTCATCAAATGAAACTGTCAAATTATACCTTATGGTACTTACAAATTCATCGCCGTAGTAACAAACGTTCGTCATTGTATTCTATCCTGGGCATTATCAAGCTAGTTTTCACAACAAACATCTAACTCTCGAAGATAGCTTCTAATATTGTCATCCGACGTCTCGGTGCGCCACCGTCTGTGTGTATTTGGTGATATTTCTCATACGTTTAGTGATTTGTGAAGGAACTTGCGAGCCCTTCGTTCAGTTATTTAGAGCACACCACTGTTAAAAAACCCTTGAACTTTGCCTTACGTCTTAGAGTGCAGAAATACCTCATTCTCATTCAGCCTGTAAGTTTATTAAATGTGGAATTAAGTTCAGAACTGTACCCAAATAAAATTAACCTAATTTTTACTAACCTAGCCAGACGTGAACCAAAGTTTCCTAAATATATTCAAATTCCTAAGCTAAACTTCTCAGCTTAAGTGTGTGGTTCACTGCCAAAGTAGTACCCAAACGGAGTTCCAAAATGGATGGGTAAGTTCAAATCAATCCCTTGCGTACGAGAATATAGTGTAACTTTGTAATATAGTAATAAATGTAATAATACGCTAACATTGCAACAATAAGGGTGATACCGGGGCACTTTTGGTGACCCTGTCCGAAACTTAATCCGAATGACTCGGGAATTTGTCTTAACCGAAATCACCAGACCGAGTTAACTCGGCGACTTCATGATCGAATCTTCATCCAGTTGACCCGGTGGCAAATATCTTGCTCCAGTGACTGGTCTTATTTCCGCGATTATATCCAATCCATAGTATAATGTTAAATTCCTTGAGAAGTGAGCTGATGTATGGGAACTTGATATTTGAGAGTTTTAAAAGATTTTAATGTTTATTGTATTTAATACTCCAAACACAAAATTCTTTCAGTTTTGACTTTCCGAGGGAGAATTTGCACACCCCCGGTGGCATTTTTGTTGTTTTCCAGGATACAAGATTATTTTCGTACGTTATTATTATCGTTAGGAACTTTTCGGCATTGTATTTTTTGTACTCTGGGGAGTAACACCCTTGCTCCCGGTCACTGGACATGAAAAGACATGCAAAAGTGTCTAATAAGGAAAGAATGAAATCTCTGCTTCGCCCTCCGGATCAAAATCGGGCCAGCAGCATAGACCCGGTGACCCGTGTTAGCTCTGGCAACAATAAAAAGTCATACTTGTCGTCAGGAAAGGCGTACACAAGAAAAATCAGGGAAGAATTAATACAACTGGAAATCTGCTCTAACTCCGTTAGTTTTTAGTGATTTTTAACTAAATGTGGGAATTGTACTGGTCCCCTTTTGCACATAGCCGTGATCTTGCTTGTTTGATGTAACCAATGGACTTTAGCTTTATGGGAAATGCACTGCCTGTTTTCTCAGTCAGATGGATCTTTAATTATTTATTTATTTGTTCGGAAAACAACATGCTAATGCCTATTTACAGTCTTCCATTGCATAAAGAAATGATATAAATTAGATACATAAAAAAAAAAAAAAATAAACCCAATCACATAGATCAAAAAGGGGACGTTATTATAGTTTCCACAAAATGAAATAATACATATTATTTACCCAATCACATAGAACAAAACAAAGACATTAATACAGTTTCCACAAGATAGAATAAATAATATATAAACCCAATCAGACAGAACAAAATAAGGACTTTAATACAATTTTCACAAGATCGAAATTCAGTTAATTTATTGTCTCACATTTAATCAGTCTAGAGCGTATACCTGTTTTTGTCATATTGTTGATATCTATCTCGTTATCTGCTTGTAAGTACTTATTATAGGTAGCACAAGATTGCCATCTAGGAGACTTTAACATAGAATTTGTTCTGCCCTTGTGACAGAAGAAAAGATATTGTTGTGCATACGAGCTCTCAGTGAGGGAACATTTATACTAATAGCTGCGGTTAAGTCTGTACAATCAACTTCGTTCAATATTTTTGAAAGAAATCTAATATCGTTATAATTTTCCTTTCCTCCAAGGCCAGAAGATCAAAGTTTCCTGCCAGTAGCGACGACGAAGCAAATTGTAAATAAAAGCTATTTTGTTTGTACGCTAAGAATCTCAAAAATTTTGATTGAATGATCTCAGTGGTCCTAGAATATTTACTGTATTGTGCATTCCATATTATAGATGCATATTCCAATTTAGATCTCATGTAATTCAAATACAGTAATTTGAGAGAACCTGTGGATTAAAATCTTTCCCCAATGTCATGATTAATCCTAAGTTTCTATATGCTTCATTTTTAATAGTCACAATGTACTTGTTAAATGTGGATCAAAGATTACACTTAGATCTTTTACTGAATTAGTATTGTTTAATTGTACGACGTTTATGGTATATGTGTAAGTATACTTATTTTTAAGATTAGTGGAGAAGACAGTTTTGCATTTATTAACATTTATAACAAGATTGTTTTCCGCACACCAGTTAACTACATTGTTTGTCACACTGAAGTTTATTACAGTCTTCAATAGAGGATTTTTCCAAATACATTTTTAGGTTATCAGCAAATAGGAGATTTTTAGAGTTTATAATATAATGTGATAAGTCATTAACGAATATTTGAAGTAGAAGAGGTCCTAGATTTGATCCTTGCGGAACACCTGATCTTGGGACAAATGAAGACACAATCTTGGAAGAATAAAAAAACTGCCCAGAAATGTAGTTTGAGGAAACCATATCCTTTTCTGAAGTCGTTTAAAATGTTCAAAACTATTTACTAGACTAAAGAATTGGAGAACCAACACATCTATGTACCTCTTATAATATACGATTACTACAAGTGTGACAGCTCTGATTACAATTTCTTGACAACTTATTTTAATGAGAACAAGATCTTTAATTTCTGTAACAGGAAATACTGCTCTAATATTTACCAAGTGATAGCTAGCACTTAAAACATTTCTTATGGTGTAACACGTTCGAGAAATTATACTTGGTGGACAACAATACAGTTTAGTCAATGAGTGACGTAAGTTCTTGTGATTCATAAGTAAATAATAATGACAATGGAAATTTCACAAACACTAAAGGCAGACTTGTAATACAAAATTATGTTGCAAAATGCACAACTTCTTAAAGATAAATCGTTGTAACAATATTGAGAAATTGAATGGGATCGAAGATTGCGATAATTTGAAATTAGCAATGTAATTTTGTTTAGATTTTTGTTAAAGGATATTTCTAGTAATCATCGGTATGACAATCAGTGAAGAATTCAGATAATTTCACCCGAGGGGGAATTTGAGTTCATTGGGAGGATTAATTTTCAAGGTAATTACTTTTTTTGGGACTTACTTCTCTGCTGCTCCTGAAATCCGTATTAACATAATAAATAGACTCTCAATATAAACATTGAAGCATTATCTTCACTAAGTATGGAAACATACCGTAAGGAAACATAAGCCTTTCAAAATTTAATAATAGAGAGCTCAAACAAACCAGCAAAACCTCTGGGAACATTGAGTCAAATACTGTTGGGGGTAAAAAAAATTAATAGCATCTCAGGAACTCGGCAAACTTTCCCTAAACTAAATGTCACAATTTGTATATGAAAAAAACTAAACAACACATCTCACCGGAGGTGAGAACTCTACCATTGAGCCACCGCGACGAAAGCTTCTTTGAACTCATTTCACTTAGACAAACAAAATAGATAATGGTAGAGACGAAAAATTTCACAGATCGATCAGTTCACAGTAGAATTATTCGGAAGAGCGAAGTCAATTCCGGAATTCGGAATTACTACGATTTCTGAATTTCCCGGAATTCCCACTTTCAAAAATCCTGAATCCTGACTTCTAGTCTGTAATTCCGAACATTTTTAGTTCACAGTTCTATATATTACGAACCAACCCAGCTTAGCTGAGGTTTTCTGAGGTTCTATATATTACGGCTTAGCTTAGGTTTGCGAGTTCTGCTGAGATAGGTAATACCGTTAGAACATATTTCCTGCATCCTAAGCACACTTAAGTTCAATATTACTGTACGTGCACGACAATGTTGAATATAATAATCAAGAACGCATTGAAACACTTCTTCGCATACTACAGCAACAATCTCAACAGAAAGCGCAAATGTAAGAAAACTGTTTTTAGGAGGAAGAAAGTAGACCATATCGTTGCATACTTCGAACCGTCTCCAAAGATACTTAACCTTAAGCACATAGTGTAGTAATCTGGTTTCTCAAAGACCAGTGCATGGAGAACAACTAAATCTTTTTGCGTCATAGCTTATAATTCTGATTGCTACAAGAATTCCCACAATTGAAATTTAGAGCTATTTAACTTTTGTACATGACAAGTTTACATAACATTTCGACTCACAGAAGCCTCAGCTTGTGTGTGAGTCTTATTCTCGAATTATCATTAGTTTGTTGTTGTCTCGTTACCCATAACAAATTATTTTCACAATATTACTTCTACATCATTGTCATTTAGACTTTCTAACCAACTCAAAACCAGTTTTTTGAATCTGCTTGTTTGTTTTTCTTTTCATATGTATATAGGTGTTTTATTGTAAATTTTTGGTACAAGATAGTAAGTTTCGTGGTGTGTTGATGTTTTGTTAGTTCTAATGGTTTCTATATTCTCATTTGTGACACTTCTGGTTTCATACTCATGACATAACTTGTTCAATTTTATTTCTTTTGTTCTAATATACATCAATACATTTTTAAATATAATATCTATATATTGTTTGGTAATACACCAAAATCGTTATACAAATTTTTAACATCACAATCAAATTTTCTATTCAAACATAGTCTCAAAATATTGTTCTGGTGGGTTACAAGAGGTTTTATACGAGAGGTGTATGTTGCACCTCAACTTAGTACACAGTATTCCAATAAGCTCTGTGTAAAAACAAAGTACACCATACGTAATGATTCGTTATCAAGAATTTCTCTAAGAAGAACAAATTTATAAGATATTTTTCTTAATGTATTCCTCATGCGTAATATATGTAAATTCCATTTTAGATGATTGTCAATTAAAACTCCTAAATAATTAACACTTTCTTCTCTAATGAGAGGGAGGTATTCAAAGACAGTTTGTTTTTACATCACAATTATGAAATATTAGTTTTTTATTCATAGGTTGTCCAGCAAGTGTATGCGAGAAAGTTATATATTTGGTTTTACTTATATTCAAAACAAGTAAGTGAGCATTGAACCAAGAAGTTATTTTTTTAGTTCAGTTTCTGCCATTTCAAATATTTCTAGCCACGTTTTCCCAGTAATAGCTAAGGTATTATCATCAGCAAACGATTGTATGTGCCCTCTTACTTGCAAATTATATAAATCATTTATGTATATAAGATATAAAATGGGGCCTGATACTGTTCCCTGAGGTATACCTAATTTGACATGCATGAAGTTACTCATTGTTTCATCAATTTTAACGATTTGTTGTTTGTTTTGTAAGTAACTTTGAAACCACTTCACTGATACACCTCGTACTGAACAATTTTCAAGTTTCTGCAACAGAATTTTATGGGCTATAGTATCAAATGCTTTAGCCAAATCTAAGAATATTGTAATTACTTTTTCACTTACGTCTAAACTTCTACAGATTATTTCAGTTAATTTAAGTACAGCATCTGATGTGCTCATTCTTGTTCTGAATCCATATTGATCATTGGAAAAATACTTAAGAGGGCTCCTCACTCCAGTCCCCCCATTTTTAACATTTCTCAAAATATTTCGAAAACTAAGAGTATTATCAAAAGTATAAATTCATAGCGAACTAGAACTTACAAATAACTATGAAATGCAATGGACAGCGATCTCGAAATATTGTCGATTAATGAGTGCTCAGACTTCAATTAAATAATGATGTCATAATCTTTGAAAACGTATCACTCGTCAATGGACACGATCTCGAGATCGTTGTCCATTGCATTCCATATTAATTCGTAAGTTCTAGTGCGCTATGAATTTACATTTTCGATAATACTCTTAGTTTTTTAAATATTTTGAAAAATGTTAAAAATGGGAGGGTTGGAGCGAGGAGCCCTCTTGATTTCGTGTAGAAATGCAACCAGTCTTTTTTAATGTATTTTTGGAAGAGCTTAGAGCAGTTACTTAACAAAGAAATTGGCCTGTAGTTATTGGGATCAGCTTTTGAACCTTTCTTATATATAGGTTTTATTATTGCACATTTAAAAGCATCAGGAAATACACCCGTTTCTAAACTCAAATTAAATATATGACATAATGGTTCAACAACGAAGTCCTTTGCAAACTTTAATATATCTGCGGTGATTTTATCAATACCAAGTGAGGTGTTAGACTTTATATTATTAATAAAAGATTCAAGTTCATGTCTAGTAATTGGTGTAAATAAACAGTGAGTTTGGATTTTTAACTGATAGTTTGTAATCGCACTTTTAGTAGTTATTCCGAGATCATCAATTCTCCAACGTTAATAAAATGTTTGTTCAAAGTATTAGCAATTAGTTGAGGATTTTCGTTAACTGTTACCAATCCTTCATTTGTAATAAGTTATTTTATTCCTGTATCGGCTTTATTATTGTGGTCCGTAATATCTGCAATAACGTTCCACAATTTGTGTGGATTATTCTTAGAGCCCAATATTTGCTTTCTAAAATATTATGCTTTGACCTCTTTAATCAAACTGGTTAATTTATTGCGGTAACTCTTATAATATTCCTTTCTTTAAACCTATATATATATATATATATATATATATATATATATATATATATATAT
>JAGDQP010020126.1:20291-33781 GCA_022664845.1 Lepisma saccharinum | reverse complement strand
CGATGGCGATTTCTTCGAACTTTTAAAACATTTTTTCCCCAACATTTGGAAAGTAAAAAAAAAAAAAAAAAAAATCGCAAAAGCCTTCAAAGGCAGGGAATGTGGAACGAACTCAGATACAGCCATATTTAAAAGACGAAATATAAGGTTAGTTTCTAGTTTAGGGACATTATTTAAAGGTTTAATACACCTTGGATTAATCCACTTCATTATTTTTTTATTAACTGAAGATCAGATCTGGACACACTGAAGAAAAACTAACTGGTTATTGGACGTTTGATGCAATATTTCTTTTGTAATCCCTCTTCGGATTAAACTACTCTTTGTGGATCACAAGAGCATAACAGACGTGCAAAACCTTTAATAGCCACATGTGTTGATAACTCATGTTTTCTGAGATCTTGGATCGGCACCGGGGTGACACACAGCTCAGGATTCTGCGTTCGGCCACACTGACCGAGGTTTTCGAAGGATTTCCTCAGTTTCTCCAGTCGAGTCTTGATATAATATCTAGACAAAAAGCTATGGCCACTAACATAACCCTCTCTGTACTCGGAAAAGTGCACAGCAAAAAATAGCTGTGCTAATTCAACATTTTCGGTCTCGCAAGATGGCCACCAATTTTCTGTGTTAAATCAACGCAATAAAAGGTTGGTTTATCACTGTAATAGTGCTAGTATGACACCCTCCGTTGTGCTGAAGTAGCATTGACAACACATCTATTGTGTTAAATAACCGAAATCAACACAGCTTTTTGTGTTGATTTAACACAGAAAAGTGGTGGTCACCCTGGGACACAGAAAAAAAGTGTTGAATCAACACAGCTATTCCTCTGACATATGACGGGCTTATATCATAGCTGCCTGTATGGTCCATAAATAAATATAAATTAAGAACGAAAATAATCATCTCTTGATGTTTTGCAACGTATTGTTTTCTCATTTGGCACAAATGTATTAGTCCCGTTCAGTTATTAGTCCCGTTCATATTGGGAGATTCTTTCATATAATGTGTTCACTTCTCTGTTTACTTACGTTATTCATGGAATTAAAAATTTTATTAATTTTTTTTTCGTGTTTTAATGATGTATTAAGTACCGAGTACCGTGGAAGTACCGAGTGTCCGTGGTTTAGTTACTAAAGCGTTGGTTTCGCACTCGGTTCTTCGTAGGTTCGATACAAGCGACTGGCCATCCTGACTGAGATATTGTTTTAGGTTTTTGATTGTTAGTCTGATCAAGCAATGCAGGGATGATCCTAGATCCTAGATCCCTAGTCAATTCATTCCTGCATCTTTCTCCTACCCTATCCCAGCATGAACCATGGGTACTTAAAGACAAAAAATAAGTTCAAATCATTGAAAGTGAGAGATACATTTTTTCACATACCTTGCTTCAGAAGTTCATCTAGATAAAAAAAAAACCTTGAAGGGAGGAAATAAAATTTTACATTACGAACAGGGAGTGAATATAGTTTAATTACGTGGGGGATGGCTTCCCCTAGGTTCACATAAGTATTCGAACAATAAAATATAGAATTTAGTGGATGCTCTATTTCCACCCGAATTATCTATTTTAGTTTTATTTATTAATAGAAAACAGATATCTTAGATTTGAAAAAAAGGAGTTTGCAATTCCACGTATTAAATATGTGTATTAGGCATGTCGTAGATTTCCCTGGTATTAAAAGTGAGTCGAATTATATTATTCCAGATCAGAATTAATAGTAGAAAGGAGGGATTGATGCACGCCGTTAGGTATTATTAACTTGCAAATTAAACAAATTCCGGACAGGAATATTAGTGTCATCAAATCCTGTCCTAGTTCCGCTCCGAGCTAAGATAGAAAGTAATTGAGGGCTTGGAGCAAGTATTGGGAAGTTGCTGGTTATTAGCATATCTGGAGTTCATGTTAGGGAGAAGGAAAACCCCAGAAAACTACCAATAAACCCGAGTGTGGCGCTTCGTTTCACATTACTGTAGTGGTTGGTATTTGCTTCGCTTTTATTATTTAACCATCGTTGCCTTAATTGTTTTCGTTCCTCATGAAGCTTAAGGCATTCTTCATGAAACCAAGGTTTGTTTTTCTGTTGTTTCTTCTCACTCACACGTTCCTTAGCTGCGCTCTTAATTGTTTCACGAATTGCCTCCCACATCTTTCTTACGTCAGTTTCATTATTAGTATCATCATTTTTATTACTCGAATCGGCTAAGATTTCCAACCTATTTGAGAGTTCGAGTTGGTAATCTGCTTTTATGCTCGGATTACTTAATCGTTTAACTTGGAATTTCAGCTGTTTTGATCTCTTGCTTTCTCTGTTCGCGATGCATAACTTTTTCCTTACTTTTGTGATCACTAATTAATGGTCGACCTAATGTCCATTATGTTGGTGTGTCTTCGTCTATCTACTAATACGTGATCGATCTGGTTGAGAGTTTTGCTGTCCGGAGATACCCATGTGTCTTTGTGCTCAAAGTTCGTTCTCTTTACCAGTAGGATTTTCGAAATCGCAAAAGTTATCAGTTTTTCTTCGTTGTTATTAGTCTTTTCGTGAAGGCTGTATTTGCCTATAGTAGATATATATTTTTCTTCTCTCCCTGTCTTTGCATTGAAATCACCCAGCACAACTTTTGAATTGTACTTCGGTAATCGGTCAAACAACCTTTCTAGCTCATCGTAGAATATATCTTTGTCGTTATCATTAGCCACCTCGGTCGGAGCATAGACATTTATTAAAACCGTGTTGCCTCATCGAGTACGTTGTAACGTACGATAGTCTTTATTTACGAACTCTATGTTCTGAACCGCCTAAAGGATACTGTTCTTAATGAGGAATCCTGTTCCGAAATCGTGA
Organism: Lepisma saccharinum; assembly: GCA_022664845.1. Classification (NCBI taxonomy): domain Eukaryota; kingdom Metazoa; phylum Arthropoda; class Insecta; order Zygentoma; family Lepismatidae; genus Lepisma; species Lepisma saccharinum. The sequence continues at coordinate 30,929 of JAGDQP010020126.1, read as the reverse complement.
GACTATTCCACCATAGTAGAAAGTGTACTTGCCCTGTCGGATGCTATCTTGACCCTCCCACCGAAATTCTTGTATCGCTAATATGTCAAGCTTGTACTTCTCGGTCTCGTGTATTGCCACCTGAAGAGCGCCCGTTTGGTATAACGTTCCTACGTTCCACGTTCCTATTCTAAGGTCTTTCTTAATCCTGTTCTTGGAGCCCCCTGAAGCAGTCTCCGACCGGAGATCCGAATGAGGGAGTAGTTTACATCCGGAATATTTTACAACTGGAGAATCACTGAACCATCTGCTACAATTTCTTGACATGTTTTAGCGCTGTAGAGTTGTCAGCTCTACGACCTCGAAGTAAAGTTAGACATTCAAGATGTCGTCCTCTATCCATCTCTGAGCCTTGCCGATGTCATTCATCTTCAGCCTCATAGTGGTAATGGTGATGCTGCTTCCCCTCACCATGATATTTTTGTTCGGGGTTATCTTCCCCTAGCCTTTGTAGATCCGTTTACTAACTTCAAGGCAACAGTACTGGTTTCGGTCCGCCTCGGAATATTTCCGGTACCTACCATATCTGTTCGGCATTTCCCTATCTGCCACCTGAGGAGGCACCTGGTGGGAGACCAGTAACTCCAACCCCGTTCTTTTATTTTGTTTAACGCATGGCAAATCAAAATGAATTGGTGCTTCATCAAACGCTGTTGACAACCAGTAAACTTGGCAACAGAGATGAAACAGATTACCAGGTCAATCGAGTTATTCGGGGCAAATTTTGGACTGGGTCTGTACTTGAGACGCGGCTCGACCTGGTAACACGAGTTGTTATTCTCCCATAATTATAGCTACTTTGTGGCGTTTAAACAGTGTTTCCTTTCTTTCAGGGTGTGAGCGAGACAGGGATTTTACTTCCAGAGCGACACCAAAATGTTGCTAACAATGGTAATACCATATGGAAATAGTTTCATATCAACAAAAACAACAAAATTGTCCTCAGGGGTGTCCAAATAACCTCCGATTGAATAGTCGTTTTGTCTGAGGTATTAGCCAATATTCGGTCATCGGGTTGCGGGATCACAAAGTCTGTCTGTTACTTTGGGTCAAGACCGAGACAGGTTTCGGACCGGGTCACCAAATGTGAGCTGGTTTCAGCTCTGCTTGGTAGCATGGATTTTTTCATTAAAAAGAAAAATAACGTTCTATTGGTTGGTGTTTATTGGTATTTAGAGCCTAAGTTTGTATCATTTGACAGAGGTCGTTCTTCGAAAACCAATTTTCCAAAAGCAGGCAAGAGGAAGTTACCGACCAGTACCTTGATCAATGCACAATACCACCATTCGCCTACTGAAACTGAGGGAAACCTTGTACAGCCTCAGGCAGTATGCCTGTCAACAGAACTAATCTGCTTGTATACTATGTGCCTTTCCGAAGTCCACGACCGTAACTACTGGACCACGAAGTCTGGGTTTGACAGCACGTTGTCTTCAATTGTTTTAACTGCTCTTTGAAACCGATTTCAGAAGGAACAACCTCTAACTGACATCATATCTAACATTGTAAGATTTTAATAAACGTATATTGTAGATGTGCCTAATAAGAGAATTTCATTAAGCATTCTTTTACCTTAAGTACGGAATTTCTATTCCATATCATAATGACGAGCATTAGTGAACATTTCACCACGTACTACTATAGCGTTTTGGACCATGTCCAGATTCTCTTTGCAATACAAGAAATAATTTTCCCCGATGTATAAATATGCGTTCACGTCCTCAAATTCTCCTTCAAATCTTCCGGGACAAAACGGGTTGGAACAATTTAATATTGTTCAAATCAAACAGAATTACCAAAAGATAACCACGCATGTAACAACCCCTTTTCGATCATTGTCTCATCCTAAAATAATTTGACACTTATTTCCTCGAAACTACATGCAAATCTATCGTGTCATTTTTCAATTGAATCTGGTGGGCGTCCATTCATTCCAAACGTATAAAAGGAAATCTGATTATTTGCTTTTGTGGATAGAATATATATGTGTGTGTACGAGTATGTGAATGTTTTTCTGTGTGTGTGTGTGTTATAGTCTCATATGAATATGTTTGGTAGGGGAATGAGATTGTCATGAGTGTTGAAAAGCAAGAGGAGGATGAAGGTAATAGAGGGTGTGGAAAGGTTAGGTTACTGAATTCCAAAATGCGTGTTTGGGAATGGGATATGTATGAAGTTCTGAATTGGGTGAAATGGTATGTGTGGAGAGAAGAGGAGGGGTTGATCAGTGAGTAGTACTTAAAGAGGGGGGAATAGGTACTGGATAGAAGAGGGGGAAAGATTTTTTTTCGATTATTGAGGCGTGTAACATACGTGATTATTAGGCATTGAAACAAGCGATCAGAAATTCCTCTGGTTCATTGTATGTCATACACCACTGTCGCTGTCGGGGGTGAGAATGTAGCAGGGCTGGGAGCCAAAATCTATGTGCTTACAGTATCCATGTTCTCAACTGCACCACATAATTTGACAAACGAAAGAATAAAAAAAAAGAGTACCAACAGATACAATGTTATTGATTAGTCTAAATAACCGCTTAACTAAATCAGGGATGAAAACACGTTACAGGAAAAAAGAATAGAATGGCTCTGAAGGTAATTGACATCATGAAGTTACAATGATTTGAAAAATAGTGACATTGTCAATGTTTAGGAGGTGTGAACAGAGTTGTCGATACCTTCCTTATTGACACTTGTGGTCCAGAGAGAACTAGTCACAGAGGCGAATTAAATATAATAAAATTAAACAACGGTAAGTTTGTTTTTTGCAACAGGGAAACAGTTAATGCAAAATAATTGGCTAGAAGAGTCATTTTCTGAAGATAATAAAGGAAATTATTACATAAAAGGGACCAGGAAATAAAATGAAAGAAATAGTGTGGTTCCAGGAACATCAAGACTCGAACTTAAAATATTATGTAATATCTTCCTGGAGTGAAATTAGACGTAAGGATTGCAAAGAGACTATCAGAATACTTCTCATTATCTATGTGCAGCCACATTACTAGCTGCACAAATATTTACGTGGACAAAATTTCAACAACCAATACTCACGAAATAATGTGAAACCAACAGGCAATACTGAACTAAAGCCATTTCTTGGAGTTTGTTTATTGGTAAAAGTCTGCTGTTCTGGACATGGTAATGTGCAACTATTTTTAATTTGTTTTAATTTGTGAGAACTGTAACGGACTACCGGGTCAAGGTTCAGACACGGTCACCTGGTTTATGCTTGAAACTTGGCCTGATCCATAGGGCAAAGTAAAGATTTTATTTGTTTCCATTAATTTTACACTCTTGCATGAGAACAGTGTACTATTACATGTAATAAATTGGGCATATTACGTAAATCTTCTTCCATTTTCACTGTCGAAAACTATAATAATATGTAAGAAGCAACTACAACCTTTTTAGTAACTTAAATTTTAATTTTCATTACGCTTCAGTCGGATGACAATAAAGTAGGGTGTAAGTTAGTGTTATAAACTTCTTCATACTTGTGTAATCTGTTTCTTTATTGGCACTTAAAAAAACACTCATTCGAAAATTGACACACAAGGTCACATATTACAAGAAAAAAACAACATAAAAACGTGAGAAAGCGATAAGTTCTCTTTCTCAATTTCGTGTTTTTCTTACCGATTCCCCGTTGACCGCTTTGCACGGACGAGTAGAAGTTAGTTGAACTTCGAGCATGCCACGAAACGCTACCCACACGAATTACCAAATAAGGGAGGTGGAGAGGGGGGAGTGCTCTGGGGATTGTCTTTTGTTTTTAGTTTTCAGTTTCATTATTTTTATTTTCTTCACCTATTTGTGAATACAGAGATATTTCTGTCAAGGCAAACATTAGATATTGGTCAAGCAAAACGTATTGAAATAAAGAAATAAAAATATATTAATTTTCTTTCTTTAAGAAACAGGATATTTTTTTTATTTAAAAAAAAGTGGAAAATTATTGAAGTACCTTAAAACGGATCTTTTTACCTTCTTCAAGGAAGATTACAAGTGAAAGACAAAGAAATGAACAAACCAGATGCGTGCTGCTTTGTAGACACTTTTAAGTTCCAATATTTGTGTTGTGTGCTTCTTTTATAACAGTAACTTGTGCAAAGTCGTAAAAAGGTCCACAAACATCAAAGTAACGGGATGTTTTTTCTAACATGGGCTCTACTTTACTTAACGATTTCTCCGGTTTACTTATTTTTAACCTCTACAAATCAAAGTAGGAAATTGGCATATTTTTGTACAAGGGCACATTAAGGTCCAACGTTTCTTTGTACAAAATATGACAGTTTCGTGTCACATATTTCGGATTATATCCCTTACCTTCTGAACTCCTTATTTGTGATATACTTACTACTTGCTGTTGTTACCACCCTATCGTATGTTTGAGTATAAAATACATAAGCATGTACAGTACACGAAATCGACATAAAAAAAATAAAATTAATTCTAGCGTCAAACTCATCAAAACAACATATTTTACAGAAACAATTTCGCTCTTTTCTCGACACTGCTTACATCACGTACTATTTTCTTTTCATATCTATGAAAGAACTAGGTAGGTTTCATTCCATGTAATTAGTTTAATTAGTTTGTCGTCGTATATAACGCAACAACAAATAAACATGTTTAAAAAGAGAAAATAAATTTCAAATATAATATCTGCATGAACATAAACTATACTTGACGGGATTCCTGGAACTAATTACTCGACAATACCATCTATGTACAAGAAGTAAACACTTAATGTCAACTTGAACTAATTTCCGAGCATGTTGTAACACTCATTTGTTTTTGTTTTTTAATTTCTTTTATGCAGAAATTAACTGCTGAAATGGAAGCACTTCGTGGAAAATTAATTAGCAGACAGAAATGCAAGACTTAAAATTAAAACAGTATAAGTACATGGGAAGAGGGTGGGGGAAACTACCTGGTTTTGTTTACAGTTGACTAATGAGCTTTCTATTACTGATATGGAAGTAGAAACTAAATTACAGTCCTTTTCCAACCAAGTGATTTCAATTGACAAAATTTTCTGTGTAGATATACAAACACAAACTTCATTCTCCTTGTAATTCCACGCTTAATTCCACCAAAATAAGGGTCATTTGAAGTATAACTTCAAATGAAATTCTGCTTCAATGAGTGTTATTTTGATGGAATTAAGCGTGGAATCTTCTTGACTTTGGTGGAATTAAAATGCGACTACCACCATTTTTTTTTTCAGAAACTGACATCATCGTGATAAATAAACAAGATATTTAAATACCGAACCGCCGTAGCTCAGTGATAGAGCGTTGGCGTAGTATTCGGGAGATCGTGATCCTAGGTTTGATCGTAGGTTTGATCCTGACTGAGTTTTTTCAGGGTTTTTCCTCAGTCACATCAGACAAATGCCGGGATGGCAACTTCAACATAGGCACCTTCCCGAATCCTTTCCGCTCCCCTTATCCCGACCTGAGCCTTAGATGTCTAAAGGTCATAAATAAAAATTCAATTCAATTCAAGTTATTTAAATAAGGAAAATAGTATAAACAAGATGTGTGAGATTTAACACTAGAGAGCTAATGGTTCTCTGCGTTAGAGTCTAATTTAAAAATATTGATCATGAGACCCAATTGCGTAACGACAATATGTTGTATACGGTTCACTTATTAGGAGTTCTATCTTGTATACCTGCACTTGTGTGTGTTGGTATTCTGTCCCTGTGGTCAGTCTTCTGTACATCAGACTTCTGCAAGCCACCATCCAAGAAACTTTCGTGAATGAACGGTTATTAACGTTTCTAAACGAGCTGGTGAACTTTTTACTGAACCAGAACTTACAGTTTTTACTAAAATGTGCTCCGAAACACTCCGTTGAATAGACCCCGACGGGAATTGAAATTGTGACCACGCGCACGGAAAGCAAGAACCATGTTCTGTTGGAGATACTAGTTCCTTCGGAGAGAAAACTAGAATTTTAACTTGATTTTCAGGAGGTTAAAATAGTTTGGTGAAATATTTCCTTTGACATACAAGAATGTCGAAGATGTCTCTCGTGGCTGTCAATTTCTTATAGACTAATCTATCACTTGCTGTCTATCAATGTGACGTCTATAAATTTCAGTATCTTGGAGTGGATCTTCTACGAGTTGAAGGAGGATTATAAAGATTTTTAAAATGCTGAAGTGCTATAGGCAGAAAAGTATCAAAAATTCACTTTGCCACATTGTTCTAATATTTGGTCAAACCAACTAGTGAGCAAAGACCCATTACGTTTACAAGTCTATAAGATACATACATAAGAGTCTTCCGTACACATTTACCCATTTTTTTACGATGTTTAGTTACTTGTCTGCGTTATTGTATTCTCTTGCTTTTGTCGAATTCTTCCAGTATTGTATCTATAGCTCTGTTTCTTGAAAATTTATAAAGCAGTTCCTCAAATGGCTGTAATATGAGATAAAATTCTCATAAATTACTATTGGCAGATAAAATTTACTTTGTATTAGGATGTATAATGCCGAGACATTTGCTTCTGTAGTCTATACATAAATTGGTAGTAATAATATGCTCTTTCATTACAGATACTACTATGGATGGATCCAAATACGACTAGACCGCCGTAATCCGACTTTTGGGTTGTGAAAAGGTGAGAGAGTTCTATCAACGTCTATCGCCGCATCCTGAACGGATATGGTGAACATGGTTTAAGGTGCACTGCAATGCATAATTGGAGTAAACGGTTTAGGAACGGAGGTTACCGTTCCTAAACGGTGCACCATGCAGTGCACCATGGTTTAAGGTGCACTGCAATGCATAATTGGATGGAGTAAACGGTTTACGAAAGGAGATTACAGTTCCTAAACGGTGCACCATGGTTTAAGGTGCACTGAAATGCATAATTGGATGGAGTAAACGGTTTAGGAACTGAGATTACCGTTCAATCGAGAACATGCCAAGACCTGATAATCATCGCCGAAGACAATTGATGCAGGGAATGAACTGGTACATGAGAATTGATGTATTACAAGAAGATAAATAAACTCAGCAAAGGCATAGTTCAAAGCATGATACATGACCACTTTCATGTTCTGAAGATTTATTGGATGGCGAGGTCAGGGTCACCATAAAAGAAAATGCTTTAGCAGCAGCCTCCAAAGTTCTACACCAAGAAGTTTGATACTCTCGTACACGGTTGGGAGGCTGTTAACAATCGGTTCGAGGAAACGGTGCAAATCATCTGAATATCATCACTGTATGTATTTCTGATTCATTTTAGTAATTAAGAATTTCTGCCCGTCTTGCTTAATCAAGTTGTTAAACTTTAAAGTTCCACAAAGATCTATCCCAGCTGGGAGTCAAACTCAGAACACCGTGATTAGTGAACTGAAGCCTAATGCCCTGATGCCTGGCCAACGCAGTAACTTTTAACCTACATTCCAATTGTTTACATAGGTATTCACCACAAACCGACTGGCTAACAACATTCTTTCTCATTTCCAATAAATAGACCATGCTTTCGTGGAATCTACGTAACTATTCTCATGGTTATTATGCTATCCATGCAGTTGTTAAAAATTCTTCAGCATATGGAATCTATTTAAGATTATTTTTGGAAAAGAATTCATGCTGGAAATTCATCCATCCCATACTCATTTTGACTCACATTTACCCGGAAGAATTTCTGGGAATCCCTTGCGCACCTATTATACAATTTTGCAATATTCATTTTTTAAGAAAGCAGGTTTGACTTGTTTGATAATTGCATGCCGCATCAGCTTATACACTTAATGAATTGGAAACACATAGTTCTAAAATTTATTTCCCTATGCTTTCGGCAGATTGCATCTCGACAAGAACTCAGTGCGAGACCCGCTGATAACGTACTTTTTGTTTCTCTTGAAGATTTTAATATGATAGTGTATTTTAGGTGTGCTATTTTTCAACATCACATGTACTCTATATCTCTCTGAATAGATAGAGTACATGTGTGTGTGTGTGGGGGGGGGGGGGGGAAGTGTGTGTGCGTGTACTGGTGGCAACATGGCTCGATATAAAAACAATGAACTATATCCTCAATTGCAGTTATTACGTTTAATATTACGCAAACCAGTTCCGCGTAATCTCATAAAACTGCCAAAGCAGAATTCAATTATTTACACATGCATCTACAGATATACAACAATATGTTACATGGCCTACATACATGCAATAGCTACAACCGAATAAAAAGTAGGTTTGTTATTGCTGTTATTATTTATGTAGAAATCGAATATGTCTGTTAACTTGATTGCGTGAATTTTATTTATATATACATCAAATGTATGACGCGTGTACGTTCTGACGCCATGTGGTCTGGCTTGTGTAAACACTGAACAACAATAACTATAGAGAGAGAGGGAGACGGAGCAAAGATCATATATTTAGCACATGACATGCTCTCTGTCATGGAATGATATTTATCTATGAACACAGAAGTATACACATGCAGATATTACATATGGAGGGTGTGGGGGAGTTACTTGACATAAGTTTCTGTCGATCACGCATGCAAAACGATTAGGCATTAATCTCTATCAATGAATAACATCTATATACAGGGTAAGCGTAAGTTCTCACTAACAAAAATTAGCACTTTTATTTCGTGACAACCTGTTAATTCTATATGTTGATGAGGATGAGGCTTACTTTGTTTAGTCTTCTGCTCGGAGTCAGGTACATACATATCGTTCAATTTGTCACACCGAAAATTGTATCCGTGACCCCTCATTACAAAGTGACAAGCCGAAAACACTTATTCACGACTGACACTAACAACCTATAGCAGATTATTATTATCATTATCATTATTAATATTATCAGATCCAAAAATATCAGTATTTTAATCAAGATTATTGAACAATAATTACTAGTCTATATAGAATAAAGAGCGCTGCAGTATACTTATCCTAGGCTTGGTACAATGAAGCAGGTTATTGTTTTTGGTTATTCGCAAGGGAACACGGAAATAAAATTTAGATATTAACTCTCCAGTTCTAAGATCTCGTTAAGTATCTGATATAAGTACAACAAATCTGCCAGCTTGCAACGAAAAGAGGGTACGTGGAGACCAAGAACGGATAATAACTCGGGTTTGCTTAAGCTACGTACTGATGGTATTCTTCTTTTGACTATAGCAAGAAAACAGTTCAGAACAGAATCAATATGAGAAAGATTAGAAATACTAGCCATGTTCCAAATTGGGGAGCAATATTCAATTTTAGGGGAGATGAAGGTTTTGTAGAACATACTCAATGAATGAAGGTCCTTAATTTCTGTAAATCTATAGAGAAGACCAAGTAAGCGCATAGAACTGTTACTTATAGAGGTCACGTGATCAGCAAACAGAAGTTTCTCGTCAAATACCACTCTAAGGTCCTTTTGAGAAGAGACTTTAGAGATAGAATTGTCTTCAATGAAATAGGAAGATGGAATTTGATTCATCTTTAAAGAAATAGTAAGAAAAGAAGATTTTGAGGGATTTATTTTAAAGTTCCACGCATTACACCAGCTCAAGAGGTCAGATTTGAAATTTTGGAGACCAGCAACATATTATAATGATCTGATTTTTAGAAATAATTTACAGTCGTCAGCAAAATGGAGATTTTGGTCTTAAATGACGAGAGATAAGATGGGAGATCGTCCATATATAGAAGGAAAAGGAGAGGGCCCAAAACACTACCTTGAGGTACACTAGAGAGAACGGGAACAAAATTAGAAGAGGGTCCAGGAAGAACAACACGCTGTTCGTAGTCAGTGAGATAGTCTCGTTATAATGAAAGGAAGTTACCATGAATATTAAATCGGTGAGTAAATATATTGAGAACAAGATTACAATCAATTCTATCAAAAGCCTTACTAAGATCTAGATAGATGTACGTTAATTGTGACGATGGTGCCTTAACTTTGTTCGCCTGTCGCTCCGAAACTATAAATGTTGCGAAATTTATTCGAAGGAACTTTCTTCTGGAGTTTGAAATCACCACGTGTAGGAATACAATATACGTGCGTTAATTAAAATATAGTTTTATACGGGTGTGGTGAGATTCAGAGAAGGAAAATAATACTGTTTAGTTTCTTTAACTTTTTTGTTGGTAATAAATAGAAAAAAAGAAAAGAAAATACACGAGTAATAAGACCACCGGAGATACAGTGCAAGGCCTATTTTAACTCGTGTGTTCTAAAACCATCGTCTCTTTTTCTATATATTCTATTCTACTCGTACGTCGCTTCTGGTGAAGTCGTAGTCTGGTATACACGCTAACCAAAGGACTTCTTACGACAACGACTAGAGGGCGAAAAGTGCGACCAGTAACGACTGGTTGGCCTTTTCCCATGGTCAGTTAGAACTCAGAAGTCAGCTGCTGCTACTCCCAGCGGCAAAGAACAGAAGAAAATTGGCTCACCGAAGGAAGAAGTCGTCTGCACGTGTGTGAATTCGTATGTGTGTGCGTTTCTCAGTATATGTAAGAGCATGAACGTATATTGCGAAGTGACCCTGATGTAATTCATTCTCTCTCTCTCTGTGTGTGTGTGTGTGTGTGTGTGTGTGTGTGTGTGTGTGTGTGTGT
>JAGDQP010020126.1:0-20281 GCA_022664845.1 Lepisma saccharinum | reverse complement strand
GTGTGTGTGTGTGTGTGTGTGTGTGTGTGTGTGTGTGTGTGTGTGTGCGTGCGTGCATGCAGTGTATCTATGTGTGGGGGTGTCTAGTTTGGTGTTGTAAAAAAAAAACCGGAAAAATTGAACGCTGAAAAAAAAAGGGGTTTTCTAATTTTTCATGCTCCTTAAAAAAAAACTTGTTTACTACGTATTACGGGTTTCCTGGCATTATTTAATGATCAATGAATGTTAATAGTTAACAATATACATTTAGAAACTAATATCTTTATTGGGACTGCCTCCGACAAAGTTTTGTATTTTCATTTAAGCTTCCTCGCTTTGAGCCAAAGATGCCTGAAGGCTGTAAGTGGACGGAGCTTTTCTCTCGTGTACTGTACAAGGGCGCTAATGAGATATATTTTATTTCGTATAGTAAGTAGAAAGTTTGTTGTATTCCAGGTGTATGCATAAGTAGTTTCCGGTTTACCTAAGAGATGGCGCCAGGGAAAAGTACGCAGCGTATTCATTTGACGCATTCGTCATTTTGTTCGTCTGACATTAAACTACAAACACACACAAGTTGAGTCCGCCAAACACTAGCGTCTTTGTTTTATCGTTCAGTGATCATGTCGAAGTTTGTGCCTGAAAAGGAACATTTGGGGCACGCATTGCTTTTCTTATTTAATCAAAAGAAAAAGGCTGTTGAAACTCATTGTGTGCTGGTAGAAACATATGGTGAACACGCTCCATCGATTAGAACATGTGAGACATGGTTTCGACAATTTAAAAATGGTGATTTCAATGTGAAAGACAGTGCGCGCTCTGATAGACCACAAAAGTGCAAAAACGAGCAATTGCAGGTGTTATTGGAGGATGACCCAACTGAAACTCAACAGCAATTGGCAAAAGCATTAAATGTGTCAGAAGAAACAATCAGCAGACGTTTACGAGCAATGGGAAAGATCAATAAACTGGGTAAATGGGTCCCACACGATTTGAATGAACGTCAAATGAAAAATCGCAAAGTCTCTTGTGAAATGCTGCTTCAACGCCACGAAAGAAAATCCTTTTTGTATCGAATTGTGACGGGTGACGAAAAATGGATTTATTTTGAAAACCCGAAGCGGAAAAAATCGTGGCTTTCACCTGGCGAAGCCGGTCCTTCAACACCAAGGCAAAATCGCTTCGGCAAGACCATGCTTTGTGTCTGGTGGGACCAGAGCGGTATTGTGTATTATAAACTCTTGAAGCCCGGCGAAATCGTTAATGCACAACGCCATCGCCAACAAATGATTAATTTAAATCACGCATTGATCGAAAGACGACCGGAATGGGCCCGAAGACATGGCAAAGTGATTGTGTTACACGACAATGCGCCGTCTCACACAGCAAAACCAGTGAAAGACACCTTGAAATCGCTTGGATGGGACATCCTCGCGTACCCGCCGTACTCCCCAGACCTGGCGCCATCTGACTATCACCTCTTCACATCAATGGGGCACGCGCTTGCAGAGCAGCACTTCAGCAATTTCAAAGACGTTGGAAAATGGCTGGACGAATGGTTTGCCGCAAAAGACAAGCAGTTTTTCTGGCATGTTAAGCATCAGTTACCTGAAAGCTGGGCGAAATGTGTAGAAGCCGATGGCCAATATTTTGAATAAAACAAAATTAATTTCCCTTGAAAATTACGTGTTTTCTTTACCACAAAAACCGGCAAAAACTTATGCATACACCTGGTACAGGAAAGCAAAGTAAGACGACCCTCAAGTCAGATAAAAATATATACATGACACCTGCTCCTCCCCCTGCCACTCACTATCATATTCGGTAGTTTGGCTCCAGGGCTGTTTCCCGCTGTTTGACAGTTGGCATCCTTGTCCACCTTCAGACGAAAATCAGGGTGGCAAACTCAATATTTTTGCACCACATTCAGATGTTTTATTTTAATGGAAAAACCTTCAGTCGAAAGAGATAAGCCTTTGTGTGAGGTCTCCTGGCCGTTTGCTTGAGCATACTATTTCCGGCATATCTTACCATAAGGATATTTCGTTACAAAACGTGCACGAGTTGAAAAACTTTGATTGACTCTTTCCTCTGTGTTCTTCTGTTATGATGTCCAAATTTATTGTGTGTGTGTTGTGTTGCCATAATCTCAGATTATTTTCGTCCTTGGCTACACGGACAATACATGGAGAGTGATAAGATTACAGAGCGAGCACGTTATCACTATTCCACGCTGCTCAGTATTGTTGTCAATTAAAAGATCAATAAATTATTGCTCAAATAGACTTGATAATCTAAAACAAGACCAGTTCGAAAGCATAGGAAAAAAATTCGTTTGAGACAGATGCCTTAAGACTATAAATAAAATTAAAATTCAAACCAAATTTTTTTTCATGGCTTCTGTTAATTTTAAAATACTCTCGTAGTTGTATTTCAAACAGTGATTCCGACAGACCCCCATGTGGGGAGATGTCACCCCCCAAATCCTCGAGAGAATCCCTCAACTTAAAAAAAAATACAGTAAAAAATCTATAGAAACCGTGCAAAACTCCACTTACACCCTCCTAATTTTGACTTTCCACAGCCCCAAATTGAAAATACAGGCGGAATACCAGATAACAAGAATTAATTTTTGCACGGTTAATTTGTGAAGTAAGTGCTTATATTTTTATTAATGGTAATACGTATTTATCTCAAGTGATCGGTCTATTTAAAACTGACGAATTCCAGCTTTTGAAGTTTTTATTATTATTATTTATTGATAGAAATTTGACATAATTACGAATCATCCTGAGACCAATTTATATTTCATTCTGAGGATGAAAGATAAGAGATGCATTTATTGCTAATATTGTTCAATTCTTCTGTAATGTTAATAAAGCATTTCCTATAAACTTTTGATAATGTCTAACTTCTTTTTATACTGAGTTGGCAACGCAAGGTGATCAATAACTTTCGCCGCCTGATCGGTTTCAAGTCTGGCAATACTGGTATCGCATTACAGTGGCATGCAGGATGGGGCGGGTGCAATTTAAATCTGAAATATGAGAGAAGGTCGTTAAGATTTGGAGCTGACTATACATTTTTAATGTAAGAACGTTTAATTTTACTAAACTTAAACAAGAAATGAAATAGGTGTGCTAAGTAGTGAATATTCGTCATGAGAAGTACAGAAAAAAAAAAAGATTTGGTCAATAAAACCAAGTTTTTTTCCCTCGTTGGAAAGAAAATCCAAGTTTGAAAATTTTCTTTATCCCGGCCTGTGCAATATAACCAATATATTTGCTGAAATTACAGTAGAACCCAAATATACTGTTATTATGTACCAGACTGAAGAAATTCGCGGCTCGATTTTATGTGCGGCCATCATCAGTTACACATATATCCTGATTATACCTTTAATACACGCAGTTTCAATCACCATTGAAATTTGGGGTGAAAATATTTGGCGTTTAGGTTTCGATTGTTTATATGAATTTCACGTTTGTGTAGAATCACTTTGACAGGTTACTAGAAATGTATTTTAAATATACAAGAAAAGGCGATGTTGACGAGGTTTTTCCAAAATGAATTATACCTAGTCACATTGTTTTGATTATTATGCAAATAAATTATCTTTGGATACGTCAAAAACTATTGAACACAAATGAAAAACAAAATTCAGTATTTCGAATACTCACAGTTCATCTGAAGACAATCCAAGAGTTCGATCGCTGTTGATGAGGGAAGGGGGAGAGATGAAGAAAACACTTAGCACTGAGAGAGAGAGATAATCCAGTCCGGACATTTTGAAGGAAGATGACGTCCTCGAGCAAGCACTTGTAGACTCGGATATAATTAGCACTGTTCACTCAATAATATGTTTTAGAACTCACACATCGTTAAACCTGGTCGGTGTAGGTTAACGAGATAGTTGTTAACACTTTTTGCTGTGATGAAAAAGCACAACTACGTACATGTCATTATGTCACTTCAGAATGACTCTTTCCATTTTGTCTTTATAAGAAAGCACGAAGATAAAATACCACAAAGTTAGAGACTGTTCATCAAAAGTAACAGTTACACAAAAGTATTACAATTTTCCTTTTTGGTTTGTCTAACGCAAACTATTCCTTTTTCTTTGTACTTCCAAAGAAATGTTATGCTAATGTGCGGTAACTAACTGACACACACTTTTACTGTTCATTTGCCGTTATTCCGAACAACGCTTAACTGTTCTCTGAAACCTTTTGATGGTTTTACAGAACCAATTATCTGTTGATTATGTGATCAGAATAACTTTGGTTTGCTCTTGTAACAGCCAACGAAAACAATAACGCATAGATAGGAAACAACTGATTCGCGTGGTAGACTGTTCAAACTTCCAAAACCGACTGACTTACAAAGGTGGCAAGTTTTCTGACTCTCATAGGGTCACGTGAACTGTTATTCGTTACATGCCCAAATAAGGTAGTTGATTAATACACAGGTTAACTTATAATTGCTTGAACATTAGCTCCTACATCCTAAGTTCACAAGGGATATATAGATATTTATAAACATATGATAAAATGACAAAATTGACCTTAAACGCTACGGTTATTAGGTTCTGTATTCTATCAAATTAACTAGCATGAAGACATCGAAATTTTGCGTAGAAAATCAAGTGATTCATCGTCACATGTCTACTACCGTGGGAAGAGAAAAGAAAGAAACTGTCGTCCGAGTTATGTTACTTAGTTTTCTTTCTTCTCACATAAAGAATAATGTGAAACAAAAATGAACATTGACATTTACAATTTAGGTTTGTACTGGTCATCAGAATACAAATATACAATGAACCTGCAACATAAAATGAGCTTAAATGATTATTGACATATGGTTCAATATGCTGTTACTCTATTACTGCGTAAAAAAACGAGTGACGCATGTGTTGACGAAGGAAATTTTGTATCTTCGTGAGAGAAGAACGCAAAAAGAGTGGTGGTGAGACTCACTTTAATAGCGTTTCCCGCAGTGAGTCAACACATTAACAGACTGATGATAAAACAAATCAATGTTTCACATACCCAGTTACAGTCCTAAAATTGCGATCGTGCCTTTACCTGAATACTAGATATAGAGAAATTGTTACAAATTATGTTTGCCGAAAATTTTCATTAAAAATGCTCAAAAGAATAATTATTAACATTACTTGATAACAGCATGGCGGTTATAACATCACCAGTCTGGGTGCATGTGTTTATTTTTTTTATCGTATAGACCTACTTGCGGTGACCATACAGTCCGAATTCTTGAGGACAGTCCCTACTTTTAAAGTTCTGTCCCAGTGTCCCCCAAAAATTCATTAAAGCTCCCGAATTTCATTTTAAAAAATGAGCGATATACTTCAATTTGACAGGGATATTTCAAGTAAATTTGACATAAAACGTTTTAAATGTTTAACAAAAACTGTCTGGGCAACGCTTAATTTATTGTAATTTGAAGATTTTTGGTGGAATTTATTTAAGAAGAATAGTGTTCATAGGCGTATGGTAATTTACGTCATTTATGGACATCCACCTTCTTTCATAGTGCTTTTTATCTTCTTTGGTTGACCCTCAAAGCGACCACAAATAGGGCGTTGGGGGACCATTTGATCCCGGTAAGACCTATCCCGAATTTTAACTGAGAAATTAGGATTACCACACGTACACTGTATACAGTGTACAGAGGAGAATATTACAGATTATCTGCTTACAGAAAACAATTTTTTTAGTAAATAAGAGTCGGCCACCATCGTCGTGTGGTCTAAGGCGTTGCGCAAGAACCCCGAGGTTCTCGAAGCGAAGGGGTCATAGATATTTTGTTCTTTCTTCTTCAAATGTAACAGTTTACGCTGTATCGACACAAACCGAAGTCATTAGTTACTAAAATGGCTCAAACACAAAGATCACCAAAGATTTAGTAAACAGAAATAAAGAAAGCTTTAGTTTTCTTAAAAATTAACTTTACAGACAGCAAAAGTCCATTTCATGTAGTCTAGTGGTCAAGTCAGCAAACTTTTAGATTTGGCAATGAGGATCGGTAAGCAGGTTAAAGTTCTGTAACCGAAACTTTAAATTCTCACTCTTTACAGAGTGCCCTAAAGCGGGTGGAAAGTCAAATTCTTTTCTACTACCATTGGAGATAGAATGGGGAAACTATATGCCAAGACCTATGTTCTAGGTTTCAAAATTGCGTTCGTATCGTGGGACTGAGGGAAAACCCTGCGGCCCAGTGTTCAAAGGGGATCAGAAAATGTAAGGGAACGGTTGCATCTAGTGGTGGCGATTAACTATTGAATGTAAAGGCGATGAGCTCCCATTAATGAAGAGGTTGGGGGTATGCAAAATCGAAAATCAGATAAATCAGGGCAAGGTGTGCCCTCTCCTACACTCTAATTCGAGCACTGCTGTGACCAACGTATGGACCTCGAAGCCAACCGCTTCTCAAGTATAACACCTGCTTTCGTGTGTATTATGAGTATATTCAATACGAAAGTTGATCGCTGCATTGGGCAAGAATTGATTTACTCTCTCTTGGTTGTCGGTTGAATGTATTAAGCATATCCATGACCCACTGTGTGGGAATGCACTAATGCAGTAAGTAGTTCGTCTTGGTGCTGGGTGTACAGTAGTAGAAAGTTTTACTATGACTTTAATGACATTTAGGCAGGACACACAAGTTTGATTCCACGTCAACGCATTGCATGTTTCAGAGCATTTCTCGTCTTTGCATACCAAGGTTTCTGTGTAACACGAGTTTATATGCAATGCTGATTTATGTAATATTGGGGTATTTCCCACTGTAACAAAAATATAGATCAAAGCAGAAACTCATATGGTGTGGAGCATATGGTACTAAGACAATCTGCTAATCCTAACAGAAGCAGTGGTAGCAGTGATAATAGAAAAATGGTTCAAAGCTGACACTAGTAATATCAGTAAGTTATGTTAGTAGTAGTTGTACAGTAGCAACAACACTAGAAGCAGTAGTAATATTAGAGGTTGTGGTAGTATTAGATGCTGGTATAGTTCTCTTTCCGTTTGGTGAAACTTGAACTTCAAACGAAACGTAGCGGAAGGTGAATAGCATATAGGTTCTGGTTTGGATGTCTTCGTTAGGAATTGGGCGCTTATGCACCCCAAGCTAACACTTGCACCTACAAGGTTTGCTCATAGGGGTGTCCTCCCGTTTGGCTTAATCCCCTTTCGCCTAACGCTATATTTCCTGTTTTTATCAACGTGTAAATAATAACATAGTATTATCTCCCCTCACTCTTCAGAGAAGTTATTGAAGATCAATTATTAAATGAAGAAACAGACACTGTCCTACCAACGTATGAGGCAGCAAAACACACACTATACAATATGCGAAGCAAATATCGATCACCTCTTCCACGAAATCTGGAATCTTTGGTTCTAGAAGGAGAATGGAGACAGACTGTGGACGGAAACGACTTCCTCCTTATTGATGATGGTGTAGGTCCAGATCGCTTGTTGGTAAGTGTAATATTTTTAGACTAGAATTTTTGTACTGTTCGTGTATGTTACCTGATTTATGAACCAACCTGTATTTGAGAAATGCCATATAGTGCAAATCATAGCTTGTATGGTGAACTTACTATGATGAAATGTTTGCATACAAAAATAAATTATTCTCCACCACCAAAGCACCCACAGTAGGAAACTCCTTTCTTAAAATCATTTTTGACAGACAAATATCTATTGTTGTTACCTAATTAAATGATTCCTACACCCAATTTTCATGTCGAGATAAATTTTTACTTATAAAGAAGTTAGCTGATTAGGTTTGACTCCTTTTTTTTCTTCTTCAGATATTTGGGACGATTGATAATTTCAGGAAACTTTCAAAGGAAGAAAGGATTTTCATGGATGGCACTTTCAAAGCAATTCCTAGGTTCTTTTCTCAACTATACACATTGCACGGACGATATTTCGGTCAGCCACTTCCCATTTGATTCTGTCTACTTCCTAGGAAGAGAGAAGAAGTGTATTGTAGAATGTTGACACTAGTCAAAAACAAGGCTTTGAAAAACAGATTTGAGTTTAATCCAAGGCCAGTAGCGGTGGATTTTGAAAAAGCGTCTCTGAATACTGTAATTCGTATTTTCTCAAATGTCACTGTCCATGGAGGCTTTTTCCACTATACCCAATGCATATGGAGGAAAGTTCAAGCATTAGGATTGGCTGTTCTGTACCGAGAAGATGAGCAGGTTAGGAAGTGGGGTCGTCGGGCTGCAGCTATTCCTTTAGTTCCTCTGGAGAATACTGGTGATGTCATCCTGGAGCTCCAAGAAAATGCACCAGACGTACCAAACGGATCGGGACGGGCGTAAGCCATAGTGCTGTTACCGCCCATAAAATTCATTTTATCTTGTTTTGCGTACCGAACCGAGAGTATTTCCATGATTATCTGGCCGAAACATGGATTGGCGAGATTAATGCGACATTTCCGCCGTAAGTTTTACAAATAAAGTTTTGAATTCATTACAATACGCAGTTTTTAATTATTATTTTTATATATATATAGTTCATTAATGTTAAGAATTGCTAGTAAGTTAGTATTTCAGTCAATGTTATGGATAGTAACGCAAGGTTAGTACTGTTTGTTTTAGTTCTGCATTAATCTCTTTTAATTTTTATTCTCTATTTTTTTTAATTTTAATTTTTAAATATTTACATATTGAAAGAAGACGATATGAAATTTCATAAAAATTCATTCTGAAGTACTTACTGTTTTCTTTTCAGGTATGCATTAATATTTTAGCTCTGTACTAATTTATTTCTCTTTATTATTTTTTATTATTTTCAACAGTACTTTATAAAACCATTGCAATACTGACGGCGGAAGGTCAACGAATATTGTTGAAGATTGGCATTCCAAATTCAATAGGAAGCTGCAGCACCCCAATATATTCTCGTTTTTGTTAGTAGTGAAACAAAGAGCAAAGGGAAAATGAAAATATGAGGAAATTGCTTGAGGTTGGACATCAACCAAGACCGCAAAAGTTAAAATACAAGCGAGTTGACGACCGTGTTTCAACTTTAGAAAGCAGACTGAGAAATGGACTCATTGAACTTATACAATACGTCGATGCTGTAGCATATGTCTTGCGTTTAGAATCTTAAATGCTATGAATTTGAGAGGTACCTGTTGAAAACTATAAGTTATTAAGTACAATGAGTTAGTCTATATGGTCTTTTTTCGTATCATTTACATTGTTATAGAAATTATAAACCTACACCATATTTATACCTGCTTATTATATGCAGGTTATATTTTGTGCATTTTTCAGGTATTCTAGAAATCGAACAGTCACGAATTTTCATAAATCACGTAGTTTCATATTTCAGTTTCCAAATACAGTTTTCTTCGTAGCTTCCTATTACGCAGGGAATTTCTAAAATATCCCCCATCTATGAAAATCCCTTGTAAAAAACATTAGGCGAAACGGGATTAGACCAAACGGGCCAGAATCATCATAGGTGTCCTGCCCGCAGTTATATCTGCGCTATTGATGGGAATGAAAAACAAGTTAGACCTGTGATTCAACTAACAATCGCGAAGAGTTCGTTCCCTTGATAAAATTTTAGCCACGCAACAATTAACTTTTATACAATAGGATAGCAACACTGACAACTGCAGCCATTAGGTATGGGAAAACTCTCACGTCAGTATCCTTTATTCTGTCGAATAGTGTTTATGCCAACTTTGGGGCAGCTAGGTATAACTGAATGGAAGAAATCTGAACAATTGATTTTTTATAAAAATGGGCTGGCAACACTGAACCACTGCACCAATCAAGATGGTCCCAGGAGGCCTGAGCTAGTCTAACCAATGCCTTTCCTACGACATCTTAATCATATTTCTACGCCTTGTTCTTCCTGAGGTTTACTTTCTGTATACAGACGGACACCATGAGCGGGAATTGAAGGTCCCTTTTGCTATAGCTTTGCTATCAAGGAACCTAATAAGCAGTTTTATTTTACTTCAAACCCTGTTACTTTCTCTAACTAAAAAATACTCAACGATGTACAAGAAAAATGAAAATTAGTATGAATAGTACGATATTCTCGCTAGCGTAGATGAAAAGAAACATGCTATTTTCAGTACTATGGTCGCAGCCGAACACACCCACAACTTTGATTGGATGATAGAAAAGCCGGAATGGGGTCGAGCTTCAAATCAAGACTCGTTAAGGGAACTATAGTAGTAATAGCAGCAGTAGAAATAAAGATAATAGGAGAAATAATAAAATGAGTACTATTGGTAGTAGTAGCAATACAAGTACTGCCAGTAATAGAAGTAGTAGCTATATTGCTAGTAGTAGAGGAAATAGCAGTACTAGTTATTGAAATAGTAATAATAGTAATAGAAGAAACGGTCCCCAGTAGCACACATACGTGTTTTCAACGTTGATTTTTGGTTTATTTCGTTGATTAACCGTTATCAGTTGAAAAAAAAACATTTACTTTTAAATCATATTTGAACAAAGACGTCATTGCGTTGATAAGACGTTAGTACAACGTGTATTCAATATGTTATTTTCAACTATGGTATAATAGATTTTTTAAATGCATTTTTACTAATGATATGTATAAAAAATATAATTAAAAACTAATTGAATGACACAAACTAATTTTGGTGTTCTCATCTGCACGTTGAAAACAGATTGAATTTTAAACCATATTTCAACGAAGTTAGAATTTCGTTGATACGACGTTAATTTACTTTCAACTATCATTCATGCTATGTCCTAGATTTCGTTTCACACTTGTATTTCTAATTTAATTGCTTAACTATTATAATTAGACGCAAATACAATGAAAATAACTATATTTTTCATGTTTTCAATTTATGTTGAAAACAGGTTGAATTTTAAACTATATTTCAACCAACATTTAATTTCAACGATACAGTAAAAGAGTAGTGGCCTTTCCAGGTGAATTCTTGGATAGGTGGTCAACATGTCGAGCTACCAACGAGAAGTACAGAACGTTCTTATGTTCGAACCCCACACCAGTCGCTCGGATTACTTACTGTTGGAAAATTAACACCGTCTATCGTGATAAAAGCAATGAATAAAATGAAACTAAATGCGTGTGTATACCAATAGGCAGCATTCATTCTCTGTTTTGGTCAACTAAACCCGTTTTTTTTCAACCATTATTCAACGTCGAATAAACCGTTGAATAAGAGGACATTTCGGTATATTTACAACGTTAACATAACGTTTCGGTAATAACGTTTAATCTACGTATTTTCAACGTTTGTGTGCTACTGGGGGGGTATTAGTTGTAGCCAGAGATAGTAGTAAAAGAGTATTAGACCTATAAGTGGAAGGAAAAGAAATAGTATTGATTGTAGTATTAGTAATACCACATACAATAATAATAATAACTAATTAGGTTTTTATTATTATTTTGTCTCTACGCCCCAGGAAACGCCATACACTTTAATTGGTAGATGATTCTAACATATTGCATAACTATTATGGAAATTGAACATTAAATAACAATAAAAACTAGTAAAGTCAAACATCGACAAAGCACACACACCACTGACCATTTTCCCTCTTTTTCTCCAGCTCTTTTTTTTTTTCAGTAACTGATCATTTGACCTATATTTCCTTCCCCAAAGGCTGTTTTCTGATTTCTGGCCTCAGGGAGAATAATGCATTGATTTCTGTTAGTTGCTTTAGAAATCAATATATTTGGTGTATACACAAAATAAAACAAATGCCAAAAAGCTCACAAGGTTTCATCTCACTCACTATTCTATTGTTCCTAACGTTGTATGCTTTTAGGAGAACGTATAATGTATTACGAATGGAGGGAACTCAACCTTTTCTTTTCTATAACGGACTTACGGAACTCGCAAGTTCATCGTCGCAGTAACAGATATTCGCCATTGGCCTATGAAACCAGTTTTCATCACGAACATTGCACAAAGGTACCTTCTTTCTTTGGTATCCCAACGACGCCTTTGTCTTTCCAGTCGTCTCTTTCCCTCCGGCTTAGCAACCACGGGAGAATTGATATTATTTTTTTGTTAAAGTTGAAAATAAAAGTTGATGCAGATTCGAGGTGCGACAAAATAGCCGCAGTGTGTTGCTGGCATGTTGAGTCAGAACAACCTTTGTAACCAAACACGTTTCGACATATTCGAATTTCCACTTCCATGAGCTACGGAGTACGGACTAAATGCATCGTTCGTACTCGACCAGCAGAAGAAGTAGGTAGTTCGTGTCCGTACTGTTGGTAAAAAATGTGAGCCAATAATTTGTAGTACTGGATATACATCAAAATTCGTGTAAAGACTGTTGACAGTGCTAGTGAGTGAACGCCCCAGTGAGTGAGTCAATGACCATGGTACTTATTTCTGACTCTCCGCATCTGTTAAGTAAGGAACTACGTTAATGCATAGGAATAGTATTTGTAGGTGGTTTGCATCTACTCAGGACATTTCAAAACACATTTCTGCTTGTTCATATGTATTCTTAATAATTGCTTTCTTGCATTTTTCGTAGATTATCTTTGATTAGTGACCATGGGTTGGTTAGGTAAGGTCAGGTTCGCTTATGTTTCTGAAAACCTGACCTTACCTAACCTCCGATAACCCATGGCCACTAAAAATACAAGAAAACAATTATTAATAATAAATGTAAACAAATAGAAATGTATTTTGAAAAAAAAACACGAAAAAAATTATTGCACTCTCCGGGGTTCGAACCAAGTTTTTTTTTCACTCAACAAGCCGACGCCTTAACCACATATCCACGGTCTGACCTTGTAAATGGTGATTTCGAAGTTGTATTTACACTGTACGTGTTACGTAACAACACTACGAGATGTTATAGTGGATTACTGTTGGGATCGGGTCCTCCTCTAACTCTCGTAACTTCTATACTCTTTGCAGTTTACCGCTAGGATTCCACATTTATACTATTCTGGTCGTGTACTTTCAGAACATATATACCATGTCTAGATCCCCGATTGTTAGGGAAGAACATTCACACGTCAGTAAAATATGCGTTTCTAACGAACAGTGAAGCTGAAGAGCATGACAGTAAGCCTACGTCTTCATGTAGGAAAAATTAGAATTTAGTGTCCAAGAAAGTGCGGAAATATTTAGAGTTGGGATGTTCAGTTAGTGAACGACGGTGATTAGAAACCGCTCATACAATTGGTGAAGACAATTCTTCCGGTAGCGAAGACAATGGTTCGCAATTTTCTTAGCAAAAACATTCCAAGGAAATTTCATTAGTGTATCTATCGAACAACATTGTGAAGCGGAGAATCGACGAAAGGGATAAAAACGTAAAGGACACATTGATACTTCACCTAAGTTCCAGTGAATATTTTTCATTAGAAAGTATTTCGGGAAATGCAAATTTTGTAAGCCTTTGTTCGATATGGACATAACAAGGTTCATGAGTATTTTTTGTTTTGTAAAACACTACCGTTACATACAACTGCAGAGCCCTTGTTTAACATAATAATTTTATTCTTGAAAATGAACTCGAATGGGCTAAGTGTGTAGGGATTAGTACAGCTAAGGCTCAGGCCATGGCAAGGCACATAAAAAAAACGTTTTGCGCATGCCCAGGCTGATGCAATGTCTACCAAATCGAAGCACTGCAACATCCATCGTGAAGCATTGGGTATAAAACGCCATCCAAGATGAAATATGTTTTCGATGTATCCGTTAAAGTTGCCAAGGATAGTTCTCCAGAATTTGTATTGTGTAGCGAGATGAGAAGTGATCATGAACATTTATTTTACACTGACTCGCTTTGTGAGCTATGTCATGAGATGAGACATTTTCTGCTTGTTTAACATTGGGACCAACCAAAACTAAAGGACTGCTTAAGCTGTATATATTTCGCTACGGGGAATCCATTTTCTGGACGCTGCTTTAAAGCGAAGCAACACAGGCGTCAGGCCTTAGATGCAAAATGGACAATTTTGTGTTCAATTTTCTAAATAAGCTGGTACCATTGGAGTTACCACTGACCATAGCGGTACTTACAGCAAATAAGAATTTGAAGTAATTCATGTATTCTAAGGTTTCAGTGTCTGCCTCAAGTAGGCGTATAGGCTATCCTAGCTTTAGGCCTACTTGACATTTTCGGCCGGAATCTAAGGTTTCAGTGTCTGCCTCAAGTAGGCGTATAGGCTATCCTAGCTTTAGGCCTACTTGACATTTTCGACCGGAAAAGTATTGCAAATGTTTGTTGGAAATAGCGTCCACTGTGCTGGTGAACCGATCACGTTAATCGTAATACCCAACACTACGCCATTTTGAAAATCAAGCTGGTTATTTTCTAAAACGTAGTTCATCTGAAATTTAAATGTCTGCCATGAGTTTCTTAACAAACTTAGTAACGTCAGGATATTACTAAATAAAAGCGTAATAATTACCATGGGTGGAAATATACAGATCCTTGTAAGAAAATAGGCAAAAACAAATTCCTGCACGCTGTAGGCTTAATTTCTCACAGACTACTTCCTTGACACTACACAAGTACCTTGTCTACGCAAGGCAGATGACAGCAGTAGTTTGGCTTCTCTTCGCATAACGGTAGAGGGGAAACTGATGCGATCATTCCCAGCTGATCGGCATTCCCTTCCTCTCCCCCTATCGTATTGCAATCCTCAAATACAGCACGTATATAGGAAATATAACGAGGCTTATGAGATAATAAACTTAAGGACTTTTTTATGAGTAATTTTAAGATATATGTTTTTTTTAGTATTATTTACAGTTCGACAATTCAACGTTTCTCAGTAGTAAAATAAAACCAGAAACAAGTGAGCACTGGGATTTAACTAACAAACGAGAAAACTCGCAGGGTTTGTTGATAGCATCTCAGATACACAAAAATTTATTTTCATAAAATAAGTTAGCAACACTAACAACTGGGTGCTTAGGAAAGGGAACACCCACGGTATTTTTCTGCTGCATTGAATAATGCTTATGTAAAGTTTGATGTGGATACGTCTAACGATATGGAAGCTAATAGAAAAATCAAATTTTAAAATAGGTTAGTAACACTGACAACTGGGGATTGAATTGGGGGCGATGACACTGGTGCAGATACGTCTAACGGCATGGCTTTCAAAAATCTGTTTTAAAAATGAGTTGGTAACACTGACTCACTAAATTAATCAAGAAAGTTCGATCGGATTTGAGCTAGCCTAGTCAAGACAGTTTCAACGACACCTCAACCACCTGCAATCTGTGATGTCTTCGTATAATGATGAATAAGATATCTCGTTAAATAATAAACAATACCTTAAATTACAATTACATTTTCGTGAATTCATTGGTATCAAATAAACTTCATATTAGAAGCTGAAATGTTTTTTTTATTTTTTTTATCGAATTACGGTGGTGCCATCGTGGTACAAAGTATTTACAAATATCACTACGTCAACATTTGGGTATTCTCTCGGGATGATAAACATCACATAAAAAGCATAGAATGCATTGTTGGAAAATACGAATAATATATGACCAAATCTTCGGAAGGTTCAACCATGTGTATTTATTCATAATTTGCAACACTGCATGTCCCTTCACGTGTGATCATCCCTAGGGAATACTAAACATCGAACCGACGTAGTGGGTTTTGAAATAAATAAAATTTGAGATCAGGGTGGCAACACTGTCAACCCGCTAATATGTATCCTATTGATACATAGAACTCTCCAAAAATATAATGTATTGTTTAAAATTAATCCTTGTTTTCTTCACTGTAATTAGTGATATATGTACTGAAAGTTAGAACCATCTTATCCCCAGATAGCATGCCAACTTGCAATAAAGTTATCAGTCACTTGCTTTAAGCTTGTCAAGCTTGATATTGTGTTCAACTTGATAAACAATCATGAAACAAACGTGTTGGAACAACGTAAGTGATTTGTTTGAATACCATTATTGCTAGTTGTTGTAAGTACCCTAGCAGCGTAGAATATCGGGCCAATATCGATCCAATACTGAGCCAGTAACGGCAAATATCGACGTAATACTTCGACATAACGGCCAATACTGGGCTAGTAACGGCCAATATTGACCCAATACTGAGCTAGTAACGACCAATATGGACCCAAAACTTAGACAGTAACGCTCAATATCCAATATCGACCCAATACTGAGCCAGTAACGGCCAATATCGGCCGATATTGGCCCGATATCCTGTGTTGCTAGGGATAGGCTAATTCAAACT
This sequence comes from Lepisma saccharinum, assembly GCA_022664845.1. Lineage (NCBI taxonomy): Eukaryota > Metazoa > Arthropoda > Insecta > Zygentoma > Lepismatidae > Lepisma > Lepisma saccharinum. Next base: position 4,047 of record JAGDQP010020126.1, on the reverse strand, counting down.
TGTTGGAACAACCAGTTATGCGAGAAACTTTGTCAAACTCGAAAATCTAATTTCTTTGCACTTTCTTCTGTCATCTCAGTCCGTTTGAAGTCCAATCACGTGCCAGAACTGTATCGCCGTAAGCAAATCTCCGCCAGCTACCACCCTTTTACTCCTGCAATCTCTTGCGATGTGATTAACTAAATATAAATAGGAGCTGGAAAGCGAACTAGGATGACTGGTTCCGTGGTTTAGTGACCACGGAAGTTTATCACAATAATTTGGAACCCATTTTGTAAATGAATCAATGATAAAAGCACGTCTAAATCACTAGTAAAACAGAAATATTGCAAATATGAACTTGAAAATTTCTATAATCAATATACAGGGTAAGATTGAAGAGTTAAAACTTTTACCGCCAGATGACTCCACAAGTATGACTGGCATTTTGCTTCATAGTTATAACCTGACAGCTCTTGATAATGCCATGACTGTACAAAACACAATGTATCACGTAATTACTGATGTCACGAAAGTTATCAATGTACCGGTATTATAAATGAAAGGAAATTATCAATGTCACGAAATTTCAATTTCACGAAATTATCAAAGTCACGAAGTGTTGTCAATATCACGAAATTATCAATGTAACGGAATTATCAATGTCATGAAATTATCAATTACAACAAAATTATTAACATCACGAAATTAACAGGCACAAACTTATCAAAGTCACGAAATTATAAATGTTAGGAAATTATCAATATCACGAAAATATCAAATGTTACGAAATTGCCAATATCACGAAATTATCATTGTCACGAAATTACCATTGTATAGGAATTATGAATGTCACAAAATTGCCAAGTATCACGAAATTATCAATGTTACGAACTTATTAATGTAACGAAATTATCAATATCAGAAAGTTATCAATGACAAAATTATCAATGTCACGAACTTATCTGTCACGAAATTATCAGTCACAAACTTATCAATGCCACGAAATTATCAATAACACGAAATTATCAATATCACGAAATTATCAATATCACGAAATTATCAATGTAGCTAAATTGCTAATATCATAAAATCATCTATGTCGCGAAACTATCAATATCACGAAATTACCAATGTCACGAAATTGCCAACATTCACGACGAAAATTCAGTGTAAAAACTTTCATGTAAGAAATTTTATTGTAAATCAATTCTTGAAATTCTAAAAAGAGACAGTACCGATAAGTAACAGTGGTTTTGGTTCACGCTTTAGGTAATAAAGTAAATAATTCTTTTCAGACTCTTTATTACAATCCTAGCACCATCACGAAGAAAGAAAGGAAATGAAAAAGATATAAAGTACCTCAAATTGTAAAACTTGTCTCAGAAAAATGGGATTGTTTCTGAACTGATGTTGGATAATTTTTTTTATATCATTCTTCCTTGTGTGTCTTGTCCTTGCTGAGAAAATCACTCTGCACTCTAGGCAATTTCTACATCAATGAACTTTGTCATTAATCATCGTAAAGAGAGAGAGAGAGAGAGAGAGAGAGAGGTGGGGGGGGAGAAGATATAAGTCTCTTTTCTTTTTCTTTGTCGACCTTTCTTGTCTTCTACGTTTGCCTTGTCAGTAGAAATTATTCATCATTTAGGATAAGTTGCATCCCATTCAGATAAAAAAAAATCTACTTGCGTTTTCCCTTTTTTTCCCCTACTATTTATAAACCATTTTCTTCCGTAGGACAATTGTTGAAAACTTTCTTCAGTTTGCAATTTTTTTGCAAATGTTGCCAACTTAACGTATAAATTGAAAAGGTCTGGGAAAATGTTTACTCTCTTTCCTCTTCCTGACACGAGGATAACGTTCCTTGATAACGAGGCTATTGTAAAATGGACCTTACATATCCAGCCCAGTCCGTCCGTCCGTGTTTGGAGACGCCGGAACCATCTCGATTTGGTGCAGTTGTGCAGTGTTGCCAGCCTCTTTTATTTTAAATAAATTGTTTAAAATGTTTTCAATCCGTTAGACCTGTTTGCGCCAAACTTGTCATAAACTTTGTCCTAGACATTAATAAAAAAAATACTGTGGTGACCACGTCCTCAAGCACTCCACTCACCAGTGTTGCCAAACTGTTTTCTATAAAATTAATTTTATCAAACTGCTTCCATTACGTTAGACGCAGCAGCTGAAAAATTTGCATAAACACTATTTTACAGTCGTTGTCACTGTCGCCAACCCGTGTCCAGCAAAATATATCTCATGAGTTATATATACAAGGTGTAGAGATGTGGGTGTCACTGGAAAGATCTTGTTAGATAGACTAGTTCAGAGTCGCCAGAAAAGTCTTGATTTTTGCAGTTGGTCAGCGTTGCCAACTATTCGTTCTTAAATTTAAATTTTCAAATTACTTCAATTCTGTTAAGTTAAACATGTTTGAATACAATAGAAAATTCTCTGGGTGTCACCGATGCGAAGTAGCCCGGTTGTGAGTGTTGCCAACCTATTTTCTATAAATTCAATTTTACAAATGTCTTCCATTACGTTGGGCGAAACAGCACCTAACTTGAGACAAGCATTATTTGACACAATAGAAAAGTACTTTGGGTTTTCCCGTCACTATGCATTCCAGTTACCAGTGTTACCAACCTAATTTATAAAAAGTAATGATTCATTTACATCTCTCTCTCTCTCTCTCTTTCTTTCTTTATTTCTTTCTTTCTGTACACGGCATGTTTACACACGGAGAGAAGCTCTTTGAGTTCGAATTCTGGTATAATCTCAACCAGGAAAGTAGTGTACAGTGTTACCAACTCAACACAAAATTATTTATTTGGCAAATGACACTACGTCAGATTCTTACAAGTTAAGAATGAATGGGAGTAGCCAAATGTACTCTATCTTTGACATTAAGCAGAGTTGCATACTTTGGAAGACAAACAGTGACATTATGCTTACAATAATATTGAGCTGGCAACACTGCATTGTAGTGACATTTTAGTGACAGGTTGTGGATTACTTGTAGTATCTATGTTATGACTTGAAAGTTGAAGTCGATAAATTATGTACAGGCAAGTTTGAAGATATTTGGGAGTATGTTTATTGCCATGTGTGAGTGTATTGACACAGTCTGTACACATGAACAGTTGTATTCAGAAGCGTTTTTTGAAGTGACTAGCACTGTATTAACGAGTGACTACCAATGTTACCAATGTTGTTAATCACTCGTTAATACAGCACTAGTCACTTGAAGAAAACGTTTCTGAATACAGCTGGAAATTTTTTACTGTTTCTGGTTCCCATGTCTGTTCTTCTTGCCCTCTGCTAGTAAAATATTACATATCAACATCAAATGGGTTCTGGTGTGGCAACTCGGGAATTTGTGTTGTATTCGTAACGGTTTTGAGAACACCTGAAGATTGAACCTTATTACTTTCAAAGATGGTAAGTACAGATGTCATATTGCAACGTCCAGTATTGACTGACTGATATGGTCTGCTCAATAAACTGACCTAAACCCTATCGAGCACTTGTGAAATGAACTGAGCCGCGAGGTAAAGTCCAGGTGAACAGGGTGTTATCTGAAAGACAGGTAAAATATAACAAATTGCACGCCTTTTGACAAATTGTTGAAAGTTTTCCTGAAGGAAAACACAATAAATTTTTATTATATCTGTACAGAAAAAAGAATGGTTTCAAAAGGAAGTTGGCAACACTTAATCTTCCTTTTTAAAAGTATGTTCTTTCCTTTACCGTTATCTGTCAGTGCTTCTCCTCATCAAGTCAAAACCACCGCCTTCTTGCAGTTCATTTTCGCTTCTCAATGCAGTGTACCAAGCAATCCACGACAGTAACTGAAGTGCAATTTGTGTGAATGATGTCTGCGCCTTCGTACACTCTCATGAAATCCACTTTTCCTACTCACTGACACTCCCCCCTCTCTTCCTCTTCTAACTCCTTACCAACCAACCACTCAACAGACTACGAGACATTGACCAATCACTGCAGACAACCAATCCACCACTAACATTATTTCTTCTTTTTTTTCACCCTTACTGCAGCAATTTTGAG